>CAEFZP010000799.1:0-113113 GCA_903064625.1 Mallotus villosus
CCTCTGAGAAGACCCGCCCCTCTCTCCCCACCCCCGTGACGCTACACTAGCTTAGCTCTAATATCAGCGTACAGTTATAGAGCTATCACATTTTAGCTGCCTACATTTCAAAATTGTGTTTCATAGCACAATGTTAAATGAATAAATAGTTAGCTATCACCATAGCCTCTTTGCTTGTGGTATTACAAATCGTTGACTTGCAATGTCATGTCTAATAAATACCAAAACAAACATTAATGTGAGGAATGGTTATTTTAACAATTGAAAACAGATGTATCACAGACCGCTGTCGTATGTGTCACATGTCGTATGTGTCGCAAATATATGTACTTAATAATATCAGCATATATGATATTGTACATAACATTTCAGAATGTTGCTTTGTATGACAATGTTAAATGAGTAATTATCACCCTGGCTTCTTTGCTTCTGGCATTTCAAGTTAGCCTAGCCAGCTATCTCCCAGAAGTTAACGAGCTGCTAAACGAATGTTCTTCTACAGCCTGGCAGTCACGCGTGTTTTCGTGACGTTAGGAACGTCAATGACTGTGGCTAGCAAGTTAGCCACATTAGCTTCACTTTTCGCCACAAAAATGTACTTTAAGCTTAAACCATGCATCGGAGCGTAAATTCTGATACAAGCAACTCAATCGCTACCAAGACGGAACGTTTGACCGGGTCGTTCTCTATGTAGTCCAAATATTGACCGAGTTTTAGGGGTGGGAAAATAAACAATAATAATAAAAAAAGAGAAACATATATGTGAGATAACAAAGGATGGCCACGTCATCGTGGCACACCCAATGAGTAAATAGTTATCACCCTGGCCTCTTTGCTTGTGGCGTTTCTGCAGCTGCCTTGCAGTAGCGTTAAAGCTATAGCCTAGCTATCTCCCAGAAGTTAACAAGCTGCTAAACTAATGTTCTGCTAGAGGTAGTCACGCGTGTTTCGTGACGTTAGTAGCGTCAGTGACTGTGGCTAGCAAGTTAGCCAGGTAAATAAAAAGACAAGCAACTCAATGGCTACCAACTTTTGACATGACGTTTTCTAAGTAATCTAAATATTGACGGATGCTAGGGGGGTCTTCTATGCACGTCGTATCTAATGCGTCGTTGCTAACATGTGCCGACGCTGTGACGTAGGCTATTATAACTGAGTAGTCTACCCTTTGCCGACAAAATCAACTTTATGCCACAAAAACGTTGTATCCTCCTAAACTGTGCAATGGAACGTAAACAAAAGTAATGCCATATCAATCGGTACCAATACGAAACTTTTGACACTGTCGTTTTCTATGTAGTCCAAATATTGACCGAGCCTTAGGGGGGCAAAAAGAATAAATATATATGTGAGATAACAAAGGATGTACCACGACTTCGTGGCACACCCAAATACAGACGACAATAGGGAACACCTGGTGAGGGGTGGAGACAAATAAACAGGTGAAACAGATCAGGGTGTGACACCAGGGCTCATTCTTTCGTTCGAGTCTAGAGAGGCACTGCCATAAGTGAATCTAAGGAATTCTGTTATGCTGTTTTAGTATAGGATAATTGAAAACGATCAATATAAGAGTTAAGGAATCACATACAGATACACATTGGTTTCTTATTTTACAATTAATGTTACTAATGATCTAACATGCATTGACTGATCTGGTACAGTTGACATTTTGAGAAAAGCAACACGGGAGGGTGGCCAGTGGGGGGCTAGTGATCGTACCAGGGGGGCCTTGGCTCCCCCTGCCCCCCTCCCCCTTATGATGCCAGTGAAACACACAAACACAGATTACTTCAGATAACTATAGATAGTGCACAGTGCCTCTGATAAAGTGGTGGCACACACACACACACAGATTCCTGGAATTATAGATAGATTATTATTATTATTTCTCAATTGAATACAAAAGAACAAAAAATAACGAAAACTGATTAAGACAGACAGATGCGCTGCAAGCGAGCACAACAACAAGTGTAAAGCAGAACTGAAAATTAGTTTTAAGTTCATCACACCACAGAAGAATGTGTTGGTGGGGGGGAGCTGCAGCTCCGTCCCCTCTAATTTATTGAATTTAGCAACAACAGCAAAAACTAGCTAAATCAATTGCATATATCAGAACAGACCTACCTGCAGTCTCTGAGTGTTTTATGTGTTAATTACTTTGTCTTTGCATTGTACCAGCTGAGTAACAAAATGTAGGTTATATAAACCGTCTGTGATCTGACGTACATAGGTGGCTGTGACGTAGATAGGTTGGGTTTTGCCACGCCTATACAAAACCTGATCTGAAAGCACCTTTAATGTTACAGTTTTTTTCTGACATTGGAGAAGTTACAAGTTACCTGATTACCGCAATTTACTTAAATTATGTTATTTTGCCCTCTTTTCGTGACCAAATGGATAGGTCCCCTTCATTCTCAAATGTATAAGCCACCTGCTATAACACGATCACACAGGCGTGGCTCTTGCGTAATTTGCGGGGCCCTACGCAACTTTTAGTGAGCATTTAGGCCCGCCGGGTTCTGAGACCAAGTCCCCACCGCTCGCTCCTCGGTTTGAGGCAATTGGATCTTAGTGGTACTGCATTTCCGTTGCAGTACTCGTCTTGTTCAGGCGATTTCATCCTATTAATTTAAGTCCCCCCCCCCTCCCAGAAAAAAAAATCTGTTCTCGAACCTGGCTCAAACTACTAGCTTTTTCATTTATATATTTTGGTATATATTTGCTAAGTTTGAAACCAATCGAAATGGGTAAACTAGCACCCTATTTATTTGCTTAGGTCAAGAAAATGTGCCTGGAACTGCTTGCGGGTACGAACTGGGAATGAGCACAAAAGGGAACATTAACCGATCGCTGATTTACCTGGAGCTGACTGAGCACAGGGAGAAAAGGCTTGATCATCTACAGTTGCCTGCCTTGCTGTTGCCAGTTTTGCAAACAGTTGCACACATATATAAAATGTTGTTTATAGAGTTTATTCCCATTATTTGAAAGCATATTTTTCAATTTTATAAGTAAAGTTTTTATGTTCATGACATGACAAATGTTATTATATTACAGGGCCTAATTAATCACATTGTGGCATGTTAAGGTGTCAGCATAGATTGTTGAAATGTTTATCTGGAGCAAAGACAAAGATTAATAAGTTATATCTGATAACCAAAATATTGTTATGGTTATGCAACATTGTCAGTTCACACGACAATGATGGCATTTACAAAATACAGTAAGCTAGTAATAATAATGCAATACTCGTCATCATCATAATAGTAACATATATATATAATTTAGCTTTCTTTGCCAAGCCAGAACAACAACAGAGCCAGGTGTTAAAGTTTACGGTTTATTTAATCTGATACAATAGCCTACGTTGACAATCACTATTGCTAGATCACTATTGCAACAACCAGCTCGCCGCCTGGGCTGTCCAGTGGTAGGTCTCCTCGTGGATGATGTTAACATCGGCCCCTGTGTCAATTTTGAGGTCCACTGGTGTAAAGCCCACCAGCAACTCGACGGCCCATTGCTCTTGTGACCCGCCTGCTTTACTCACAGCCCCAAGAAAGTATGACTGCTGTTGCTATGTTTGCTCTGTAACCTCATGCTGCTCATCACTGCCTTCCTGCTCCTACAAACTCTACTCCAATGTCCAACTTTGTTGAATGTATTGCATGTGGATTTTCTGGCCGGGCAATTTTCATCTTTACTGTGCCACGCTTGCCCACACTGCCCACATTGTCCTTTATTTCCCCCTTTTGGCTTACTGTAGTGGTTGGGGTATTTGCTGCGCTCGTGAGTGACTTCCTGTATCGCCCCCGTTGTCTCTCCTTGCATGCTGACTTGTAAAGCAACTTCCTCCGACTGCCTGACTCTATGGTCAGCGCTAGCGTCAGGTCCTTCATCAGCTGCAACTTCGGTGAGACGTCTTTGTCGAGTATTCCAACGACGATTCAGTCGCGGATATTCCCATCTCTGCTCTCGCCGAATTTGCAATGCTCTGCCAGTACGTACAAGGCCCTGATCTTTCTGAAAGTCTCAGCTTTTCTGGTTTGTATAATTTTAATGTGAACAATGATTGTATATATTAATACTAACTACTTTGGAATAGGCTGAAATCAACTTATCAGTATAATGTAAAACAGTTAAAAACGTATTTCAGGATAGAATGGTTAAACAGACAGAGGAAGATGAGTATTGAGAAAGAGAAGCTAAGGGCATGAAAATGTTGAATAAGTAGTGAGTAGAGTAGATTAAAGTAGCCTCAGATTCTTTATTTAGAGTAAAGGAATTAAGTGTTATACGTAAAGGTCCCAGGACATGCTGTTTTTGTATGCTTTTATATAGGCCTATATCTAATACTGTATCTAAAGTCTCTTTCCAGAAATTCAGCCTTGGTGCAGAATTACGGGCACTATGAGCAGTCCCACAATGAGCTTTCCTCAGGACGTGCCATTTCTGTGTCTGTAGCTTTAAATGCTAAGGAGGAGAGAGGCGGGGCAAGCTTGGTAACCATATACAGTAAAGCAACAAAATGATATAGCATTAGTTGACTTACTTGTCCGAGGTTTGTAGCTGGACCAAAGCGAGTTGGCACTGATCCAGACTTAAATTTCAGATGGTCAGCAAGGCCAGCTTTGTATTAGCCCAAGTTGAGGAAGAAGTTGTCGCTGAAATGTTTGGGGCAGACACACACAACTTTGGGAAGTTGTGTCGGCTCATTTCTAGAAAATATCAAATTAAGACACTGGTTCATCAGAGGCTCGGATGAAGGAACTAAAAATACTTCTAAGGCTTTTTCATTTGTACATCCAAACACTGATCAACTGCCATGCTTCGTTCGTTTGCAAGCCATGATGTTTCTCGAGGAAAAAACGATATTGCACTCGCACGGTCGTAGCTCAGTTTCTCATGGGCGGGCCAGATTCTCTGGGTGGACAAGGCAGAGAAAGGGGAGGTAACCTTCCCTCTTAGGACGACATAAAGAGAAGATTTTCAAAACCGAGTGTTTGAGCTTTAATTTTCTCAAAAGCGGAGAAGACTACCCAGGGCTTGGTTTACACCTATCAACATTTCTAGCCACTGGGGGACCAAAGGCAGGCTAGGGGAACTCATATTAATGTTAAATAACCTCCTAAAGTGAAATGTTCATGTCATGGGACCTTTAATAGTATCCCACTATAATATATATATATTTTTTAAATTCTTAAATTGAATACTTAAATAGACAGTAAAGATGTCCCACTTTGACAGTGTAGGTGTCTCACTTTACCAAAATCACATGAAACAAAATGTGGGGTTTGGTCAGCAGAGGTTCAAAGAAGGGTCAGGCTTCCTGTGTTTGGTCTTTCATGTTTTTTCCTTATGAATAGTAAGGGATACTTTAAGCTTTTCATAAAGGTATCAATTTATTTATATGGCCATGCGTTCATGGCAAGAAGTGGCGTACAAAGCCATTTTTGTGAAAGTGTCCCACTTTACCTGTATTCACCTTACGTTCTGTGCTGGACTAAAAGAACAGTAGGCCTAAAGGATGCACTGTGGATGCAGCCAGAAGCATTGGCACAGGCCTGTCCATTATACAGATATGATATCTCATGTATTTTTTCCCGTTGGCATCAAGGTTTGATCAGTTGAGTAATTCGGTTATCAAGGACACCCAGCCACCCACTCAATATCCAGCCTCGCAATTGAAAAGGCTCGGAGAAAGAGCAATTCACCGACAGCAGTATTACACAACAGGAATCTTGTTTTAATAAGCTTTCTGTGATTTGTGAGGTAACGTCCTTCCTGCTCTACTCTCGTGGCACAGGGAAATGCATAACTGAATTGAGAGGATTTCCAAAGGCTTTACATGCAATAGCTGCGAGATGCTCCTCTCTTCTGGAGGAAAGTTATTTACAACACGCACAGGCTCAATGTCGTTTGTCACATCTGTCAAAAATAATGTTGTGCATATATTCTATTCTACTTGACACACTTCCGTGTGCTTGGATGCCTCAAAAGTGCTCTGCTGTCATTTAATGTTTCTGTGCTCAATGAAACATGACGGTGTCCATGGTTGAGAATGTGAATATGATCAGTCACAACCAGTATATCACAAATGGATAGAGATATCTTGATAAGCCTACATAATTACACTGGATACTGTAAGAGCCTTTTTTGTCCGTTTTCCATGACACCTTATAGACCCATTTTTTATGTTTTCGATCTGGTGCCTACCTAGTACCGTGAGGGTTTTCTGGTACCTTCATCTTAATTCCATGCAAAAGATGACGTGAAAACACTGCAGACTTCTGATAGGTCAGAGAGCATCGCAACACCGGACATCCTGCACAAACCCGCATTAAGGAGCCAAGCTACTTTATAAGGGTCTATAATGTTTTCAATGTTTGTCAATGTTTCCATTCACTAGACGACACGATTAAACCCATAAAACCAAGCCTGGGTCAATTGAGGAGGTGCAGACGTTCTTTGTTGCCTAATGCCGTGTTCACACCGAAAGCCAAGATAATTTTTGGCGCGGCGAGAATATAAAGTCAATGTAAACAGGCAAATATGCGCAGAAAAATTATAGGTTTGGAAATTAAGGTTGCTCAAATTCGAACAGTACATTTCAGATCCCAAAAATGAATTTTATTTATATTTTTTTGCATTGACATAAATTTCTGTTTTAAAGAGGTGAATTCATGGATTATTTAAAGGTATTCAGGTATGGTTTTCAAACTAAAATATTTTGATACTATGAATTCGATGATATTTAAATGTCAATATTAAGTATTTAATGCCTTTTAAAATTCAAAACATCATGTCACTTATTTGCTTCCATACAGATGGTTCATCCAATCACCTGCCAAGTATTTCTTTTAATTGCCTGCCCTTTTCCAAACAGCTTACCAGGACGATTTCCCAGAGGTTATGTGTAACAAACCATCTGGCGAATCAGGTTAATGACGACCAGTGTAGTGGAAAACGAAACACAGCGCATAGAGTTGAGTCAAGTTCAGCTGATGCCGTATATGGTAAATAAGCTTTTGACTCGTTCACATATTTTTAGACCACTTCCATTTGAAGGATTAGGCCTACTCCAGGAAACAAAATTAAACATTGTCAAATGGTTTGTTGTCAAGTTTCTTGGACATCAAGGATAAAAACACTGTAGCTGCAGATGTTGTCACTGAACTAACTATTCTGCCCATTCTCTCAACCCCTCAGTGTACCCTCATTTCTTGCTGTGCCATCATGGTGTCCTCATGAATATAAACCTGTTCATGATTTGAGAATGATGCTTCCATTTTAGCTGGCCCATTTCCTCCCATATTCCAGAACTTACTTGCATGTGGGGTCTCAGTTTGGGGTAGGCTACAGGAGAGATATTCTGGAGAGGTAAGGGGGGGGGGACAGGAGTACAGTAGTAGCATGAAGAGAGGTACACATTCACCCATGCTGTGCCTGTAAGCTCTAATGAACAATTACAAGCTTAGTTCACTGCAGTTGCCAGGCAGAGAAGACATTACGACTGTTTCCTTAGACTGTCATAGGACATAGGTCAGAAAAAACAGTATCTCTTTACTTCTGAATTCAAATGACAGGTGTGTGAAGCTTAAATAAGTGCTGTCTGATTTACTGCTAATGTTTCCAGACCACTTATCCTATGTCAGTCACAGGTCTCTGACTCCATTTTACACTTCAGTATTATGCTAAAACTAAAATAGAAGTTTCATCGTTTCTCTTACCTCAATTAAAATATTGCTGCCATAATCTATAACCAGTGGAGTTTTTGCACATAATAAAACACAAAACAGGATATTCATTGTAGCATGTAAGGCAACAGCCGTTTCATACCAATTTAAATTAAATATTTTTACTGACAGCCTGCAACTGACCCTGTCATATTGAAAGTGTATATTATGTAAAGCAGATTCACTGATCAGGGAAAAAGGATCAAAGCCATCAACACTGGAACTAGGCCTATAGTAAAAAACATTGTTACACTGCATTGGCAACTAAAAGTTGGCAACTGAATTGGTGTACCCTTTGCTTAGCATACAAGCCAGAACAGAGATTCTCTCGTATGAGACATCAAACAGATGTGGTTACTGATTTGGCGGTCGTTGGTATTGCGGTAGCCTGCCATACATGTTTTGCTTGCCCAGTCAGTGGTGTAGCTGACCGGGAAAGGACAGATTGAGCCACAGTGTGAAGGCTGCTGTTCAACGCAAGAGCACACCTGCTGTGTGGAGTTCCCTGTTATCCGCTCATAATGCGGGTGAAGTCCAAAAGGCCAAAATTGCTTTCAGCAAACAAATTAGTTCAGTGATTGTCATTTATCAAGTGAACTGCAAACATTCGCCATCGGCCCCTTAATTACATCACTGAGTCATGCAACTGACTTGCTGTATTTGAGTCGTTCACTGTAGGATGAAGGTTATTGAGTGTCATTTATATTTATCATTTATATCGGCGGGGTCATGCAGTGATATGTGTTGTAGGCAATCAAGTAGGCTTGTTACGCATCTTTTTTCTTCTCTGTCCAAGCTTGACATCCGATAAGAACAATAAGGTGACAGAGGGAGAGAGAGAGTGGAGAGAGATGACACCTTGTTGACAACCACGCGTGGGCTACCTTGCCAGCTTTGATAGCTTCTGATCTTCTCTGGTGTCGGACACATAAAGCTAATTACTGCAGAGTACAGAATTGACTGCAAATACTGCCCACTGGACTATCACAGTTCTATCTTTGTGTTATCATGATGGATTAGATTCCACAAGTTTAACCAGCCACGTAGACGTTAACATTATAGATTCTTTCCACCGCTTTGATTTGAAAAATCATTAGTTTGAATCATTACAGGCAGCCTTAGAAGCATTAGGAGCTTCTATATATAAAAGTGTCTTTCCTTCTACATTCTACATTTGAAAACAACAGTAACACAGGGATATCTATCTTCTTTCATACGTGGAGCCTGAACTGTCAATCAGATCCCCAAATTACAACCACAGACGTCCTTTTTTAGACGTGTAAGAACTGAGGGCTGGGGGCTGCACGGTGGTTGAAGTGGGAATCATGTTATTCTAATCAGGAGGTGCTCACAAGGCCTAGCCTACCCATGGAGGTTGTGTTGAGGGACGCAAGAAAGACACTTTAACAATAGTTTAAATATTGAAACTGAATAGAAGACAAACATACACACACACACTCCAGCTGACATGCATTGGGATTTGAGCCACGTAATAATATGTAAATCAGTGAATGCCATGCCATGGGTTATACCTGTAATCACGGACCTACCAAGAACGTTGGTACATTAAATCTTTAGTGGAGCAATATCTTTTTGTCATCTCATATTTAGTCGCATTGATGCAGCACAGCAGTGACCTACATTGGAAAAGGCTATTATCAACCGCTGGTACTTCCCACGCAATCAGAGGTGTGTTGCTAGGAGACATTCTGATCAGAGGGCATTACACTGAGATGGTGAGGATACAGAACACACTAGTGATGGTTCGTTCCAGAATGAGCCGGCTCTAAGAGGCTCTTGTAGGTGAACGTCGGGAGCTGGCTCACATATCTGAAGAGCCGACTCTATTTTTAATTGATTACTAATATACATTTACATTTATTCATTTAGCATTCATTTTTATCCAAAGCGACTTCCAAGAGAGAGCTTTACAAAAGTGCATAGGTCACTGATCATAACAACGAGATATCCCCAACATTGCAAGTAGTCATACATGAAGCATACATTGTGAAACAAAATAAGTGCCAAAGGGAAGAATCATAAGAGCATGAAGTTAAACAAGTTACAATTAAACAACATGAACCTCAAAAGTGCAAGAGTGTACCTGTGGAAGAGCAAGCAACAGTAAACTACCTCACAGCGAGTACAATCATTTAAAATCAGTTCCAGCTAACCAACAAGAGCAGCAGGTCTCTAAGTAAGAGTCCTTGTGATCCTGGAGGAAACTAACATCATGACCAGCAGATCTTTCCTAGGTACCGTTGTATTCCCGGAACAAGTGTGTCTTGAGCCTTTTCTTGAAGGTGGGGAGACAGTCAGTGTCTCTGATGGAGGTGGGGAGTTGATTCCACCACTGGGGGGCCAGACAGGAGAAGAGCTTGTGTTGGGACCGGGCGGTCTTGAGCGGTGGGACCACCAGACGGTTGTCAGAGGAAGACCAATGGTGGCGGGTAGGGCTGGAGGAGAGACTTGATGTCAGGTGCAGTTCCATTCAATATAGCCTATAGAAATTAAATTATTATGTAATAATGAATGATATTAATTATATAGGCCTAAACACACATTCGTTTTGACTGTCTGATCAGCATCACATTCTGTTTCTGTTAATCATACAGGCGGTGTCAACCAAGTATACTGAGGGCCGAGCCAACTCACACACACACACAGTCAGACGATTAGTCGAAACTCGGAGAGCCATAACAAATCAATGCTTTTTTAAAGACATTGTGGTTAAGGTAGAGTATGATTTCATTTAATAAATGTATTAGAATAGTTTTCACACCTATCATAGTCATAGTTAAAACATTTATTTTTTAAAGAGCCGTTTGGGAGCCAAAAGAGCCGCATCACTAGAACACACTATGGAACAAATAATAAATAAAAAGCTTGTTACTCGGGAATTTAAGCTGTTGGGTAACTAGAAGAACTGGCGTACCCAGAGTGCAGATGGATTTAATTTCATTCTCATTCAAATAATTGAAACATCCTTCAGAGACACCAGGGACCAACTCCTCTTTTACATACAATTCAGAACATGAAATGGCAATATTTGATTAATTATGGGACACAACAGGGTTGACATCTGACATTATAATTCACAAGTATCTCATTGACCTTTTTCAGAGCTGAAAATATTCAGTAGATATCACAGAAATAGGAATGGGTTTCATGTATCAAATCAGTAAATAAATCTTGGATATGTTCCCAAGCACAATAAAACCAAATATTGCTTGAAGACTAGTCTGTAGACACGCTCTCATGTTAGTGAAGGGTAATGTGCTGTATTTAAGAATGATCCTGGAAATAAACTTTATACTGTTCGATACTGATTGGATAAGACCAACACTAAAGCAATGCTGCCCTCGTCTGGTCAAAAGTGTTACTGCTTGTACTCCACTGGCACTGAAAGCAGTCCTTGTAAAGGGCCTGCTGATTCCAGATGCCATGTCATTCATATTTCTAATGCAAGTATAGTCAAAATAAAAACTGCAATTGCAATTAGTGAGAATATTATTCATTTTAATTTTAAAAGTAAGTTAACCCCAGAACTGGCCATGAGAGTTCCCTTCTGCCTGACTCTGGTTCTGGAAGACAAAGTAGAACCTTTCTACCCATCTGTCAGTTCTCCTCTAGGATATTAACAGAAGCAGATGACTGAATGTGTCTGGAAGGGTAAGGGCATTTATAAATAAAATAAAAAGCAGACTGACAAATCAGCTCCTACACAAGTTTCTTATTTGTGGGGTTTCTTTACTCCTCCCCTCTCCTCTGCTCCACACTGCTCCCCACTGCTCGACTCTGCTCCACACTGCTCTACTCTACTGTACTCCACAATGCTCTACTCTGCTCCACACTGCTCTGCTCTACTCTGTGCTGCACACTGCTCTGCTCTGTCCTGCTCTACTTGGCTCCCCACTACTCTACTCTTCTCCCCACTGCTCTATTCCTTGCTGCTCTACTCTACTCCTTGCTATTCTACTCTGCTCCTTGCTACTCTACTTTACTCCTTGCTGCTCTTCTCTGCTCCTTGCTGCTCTACTCTACTCCTTGCTGCTCTTCTTTGCTCCAAGCTGCTGTCCTCTACTCCTTGCTGCTCTACTCTGCTCCTTGCTGCTCTACTCTACTCCTTGCTGCTCTACTCTGCTCCAAGCTTCTCTCCTCTACTCCTTGCTGCTCTACTCTGCTCCTTGCTGCTCTACTCTGCTCCAAGCTTCTCTCCTCTACTCCTTGCTGCTCTACTCTGCTACTTGCTGCTCTTCTCTGCTCCTTGCTGCTCTTCTCTGCTCCTTGCTGCTCTACTCTACTCCTTGCTGCTCTTCTTTGCTCCAAGCTGCTGTCCTCTACTCCTTGCTGCTCTACTCTGCTCCTTGCTGCTCTACTCTGCTCCAAGCTTCTCTCCTCTACTCCTTGCTGCTCTACTCTGCTACTTGCTGCTCTTCTCTGCTCCTTGCTGCTCTTCTCTGCTCCTTGCTGCTCTACTCTACTCCTTGCTGCTCTACTCTGCTCCAAGCTTCTCTCCTCTACTCCTTGCTGCTCTACTCTGCTACTTGCTGCTCTTCTCTGCTCCTTGCTGCTCTCCTCTACTCCTTGCTGCTCTCCTCTACTCCTTGCTGCTCTACTCTGCTCCTTACTGCTCTTCTCTGCTCCTTGCTGCTCTCCTCTACTCCTTGCTGCTCTCCTCTACTCCTTGCTACTCTACTCTGCTCCTTTCTACTCTGCTCCAAGCTGCTCTCCTCTGCTCCAAGCTGCTCTCCTCTACTCCTTGCTGCTCTTCTCTGCTCCAAGCTGCTGTCCTCTACTCCTCGACTCCCGGTCCATCAGCACCGGATCTCCTCAGGGCTGCGTCCTTTCTCCTCTGCTCTTCTCCCTGTACACGAACAGTTGCACCTCCAGTCATCCATCCGTCAAACTCCTGAAGTTTGCGGACGACACCACCCTTATTGGGCTCATCTCTGGTGGAGACGAGTCTGATTATAGGTGGGAAGCGGCCAACCTGGTGACCTGGTGCAGCCAGAACAACCTAGAGCTCAATGCTCTTAAGACAGTGGAGATGGTTGTGGACTTCAGGAAGAATACAGCCCCACTCACCCCCATCACCCTGGGTGACTCCCCAGTCAACACTGTGGAGTCCTTCCGCTTCCTGGGCACTATCCTCTCCCAGGACCTCAAGTGGGAACTGAACATCAGCTCCCTCACAAAGAAAGCACAACAGAGGATGTACTTCCTGCGGCAGCTGAAGAAATTCAACCTGCCAAAGACGATGATGGTGCACTTCTACACAGCCATCATTGAGTCCATCCTCACCTCCTCCATCACCATCTGGTACGCTGCTGCCACTGCCAAGGACAAGAGCAGACTGCAGCGTATCATCCGCACTGCGGAGAAGGTGATTGGCTGCAATCTGCCTACCCTCGAGGACCTAAACACCTCGAGGTCCCTCAGGCGAGCGAGGAAGATTGTGGCCGACTCCTCCCACCCTGGACACTCCCTGTTTCAGTCACTCCCCTCCGGCAGAAGGCTGCGGTCCATCAGGACCAACACCTCTCGACACAAAAACAGTTTCTTCCCTTCTGCTGTTGGCCTCTTCAACAAGGCCAAGGGTTCACACTGACTTATTGACTTTACTTAATGACTCTAATATTCTGCACTACATTACTGCATCTTGTACATTTGTATTTTTTGTCATATTTGTATTTTTTGTATTTTTATATTGTAAATTAGGCAACTTATATTTTATTGTATATTTTATTTTAAATATAATTCCACTTTAGTATAGATAGTATAGTTATATAGTATAGATATTTAGTATAGACAGTCCACATATTTAAATTTAAGGATACTATATGTTTATTGTATGCACCTTCCTGCCAAAGCAAATTCCTTGACTGTGCAAACTTTCATGGCCAATAAATCCCTTTCTGATTCTGATTCTGATTCTTGCTGCTCTACTCTGCTCCTTACTGCTCTTCTCTGCTCCTTGCTGCTCTTCTCTGCTCCTTACTGCTCTTCTCTGCTCCTTGCTGCTCTTCTCTGCTCCAAGCTGCTCTTCTCTGCTCCTTACTGCTCGTCTCTGCTCCTTGCTACTCTACTCTGCTCTTTTCTACTCTACTCTGCTCCTTGCTGCTCTACTCTACTCCTTGCAGCTTTACTCTGCTCCTTGCAGCTTTACTCTGCTCCTTTCTGCCCTACTATACTCCTTACTACTCTACTCTACTTGCTGCTCTACTCTACTCCTTGCTGCTCTACTCTGCTCCTTGCTGCTTTACCCTGCTCCTTACTGCTCTACTCTGTTCTGTGTGAAGTGAAATACAAAATAGTAATCAAGTTAATTCCTTGTCTATGCTAACTTTCATGGCGATTAAAAACGCTTTCTGATTCTGATTCTAAAGAAAACCATTCTTAATGATGCGAGGAGTCTATGCTGTTAACATAACCCTTCTCAAATGCTCTGGACATAGCTCCTTATCTTGACTCTACTATCTTCAGTACAGTTGAACTGAAGCTGCAGTATCGTTCTTTCAACTAGTCTGCCGACCAGCTCAGCATCTGAATGTGCAGTCCATGACCTGCGGCATCTGTTATAGGGCTTCCCCCGGAGGAGGCATGAGGGTGCTGGCATCGGAATGAGAAGCTTTGGCTCATCACGGTTCTGAATAAATGATGGACTTCCATCAAAATCCCCCAAAATGATTGCTAATAGCTATGCCTAGCTATCTATTTCCCAAGCACCTGGCACATCAACTCACATTATAAACACTCTGCCACTGGCTGAAAATTGTCACACTTTTACACCTGAATGTTTACACCCAAGTGTGTAACAGGATTTCTTCATCAGGATGGAAGGTCCTGACTTTGTTTTTGGTTATCAGTTTGTAGATATTATGTAACAAGCCTCCCATGACAAATAATATCTAAATGTGAAAGTTGATTTGTGAGTTATGATTTGTTAAAAGCCTAAAAAAAGATATTCAGATGACCACCACAACCCTAACTACCGATGTTCCAAAAGGTTTATTCCATGCTATTCTATCAATCTTGTAACAGCAATGTTGTGAGTAGGCTATTTGAAACATCATACAGCACATAACATCTTGTGCATTGTAGAGTTAGTGTTTTGGTGGTCCTATGAATTAATTTTCCTTTTAAGGCGTTTCACAATCAAAACCTAAGCCTGTTGCTTCATATAGACCCACTTTCCAGTTTCAAACCAGCACATTACAGAGCCAAAACAGCTAAACCCCAAAGGTACAAAATGATAACTTTCTGTTAAGGTCCTGCTATTGTTGCAAATAACACCAAATTTAAAAAACACTTTTAGAACCCTTCAAAATAAATATGCTAATATAGCTATGAAAGAATAATGTGTTTACAGGACAGAAATGGCTTCAATATTCATTATCTGAAAAGGTCTTTACGGCATCCCACATCCACTAGAGGGAGACTTAGCTCAACTCAAGTGTCCAGGACAAGCTTCAGCACATAATGAATTAATAAGTAACTTTACTTTTGGTCTCCAAAGACTGTTGTTTTTAAGAACTTACAATTTTCTGGGGATCACTGTGAAGTAAGAAATGATATGCTTTGATGCTTTGTGAAGCTTTTCATTGGGACAAAGCCAGTCATCTGTGCTTGTTGAGATCTTACCTGATAGTGACCTCATTAGATATTGATTTTAATCTTGCATGTAAACCCCCCCCCCACACACAGACACATACACACACCATTTCTCCCTTCAGCTCACACACTGTGAAATGACTTCACTGGAGAATCTCTGTGCTATCCTGGTTGAGTTCTTAGTGGCCTCAGAGACAAAGCTCCACCCCCTCCAACCCCTTTCCCCCCCCACTAGCCTGCCTGTCGACCTGACCCCAGGAGGACTGACTGCCCCCCCCCTTCCCCAAACAAAGCTCTTGTGACCTGGGAGCTCGGGTGGAAACGGGATGAAGAGACGACTGACAACATCCCACTTCAACCACCATGAAGCCCCCTGTTCTTACATATCTAAAAAAGGTATGTCATTTGGGGTTCTGATTGACAGTTCAGGCTCCACCTATGAGAGAAGATATATATCCCTGTGTTACTGTTGTTTTTACATGTAAAAGCTCCCGTGGAAAGAATCAATTTTATTTATAGCAGCTCCAATGCTTCAAACTAAGGATTTTTTACAGTGGTCAATAATAATAATAAAACCTTTATTTAACCAGGTGAGCTGATTGAGAACATATTCTCATTTGCAACGGCGACCTGGCCAAGACAAAGCGCAAATGTGCAAGACAACATATAGTTACACAAAAATACAAGTCACAAAATACTAAATGAGGTAAGGACTTACAAATTACAGATGTCCGAGAAAGACAAGCAAAAATTGTAAAAATGCAGTACAGGGCATTATACAGTATATTAAAAGGAGCAGTGCAGATAAAAAATGCACGTCTGCCATAGCATTACAGAAATAAGTAGGCACAGCTATGAGCAGGGTCAAATGTGCACATGATGGAGGAGAGCTAACACATACAATGAACGGTCAGTTGCTTTGACAGACGTTTTTTTTAAGAATGAAGAGGAATAAGGCTCTCCAATTTTATGGGTCTTTGTAATTCGTTCCAGTCATTGGCAGCCGAGAACTGGAAGGAGTGGCGGCCGAAGGAGGTGAGGGCTTTTGGGGTGACCAGAGAGATGTACCCGCTTGAGCGCAGGATACGTGTTGGTAGAGCAGAAGTAACCAGGGAGCACAGAATACAGAGGTGCTTTGCCGAACATACACTTATAAATGAGTTGGTGCCAGTGAGATAGGCGCCGGATGTGCAATGAGGGCCAGGACAATTAATGTATAGAGGTTGCAGTGGTGGGTATTAGACTGTGGTGGGTATTCCTGCCAGGAACGTCGGGGTGACCATGGATGACCAGCTGTCCCTCACGGCCCACATTGCTGCGGTCTCCCGGTCGTGTAGATTCACCCTCTACAACATCCGGAAGATCAGGAGACACCTGTCTGAGCATTCCACCCAGCTGCTGGTCCAAGCACTTGTCATCTCAAAGTTGGACTACTGCTCGCCAATCTCCCTGCATGCACAACCCGCCCTCTCCAGATGATTCAGAACGCGGCAGCCCGTCTGGTCTTCTCTACCCAGACGCTCCTATGTTACCCTGCTCCTCATCTCCCTCCACTGGCTTCCTATCACGGCCCGTATCAGATTTAAGACCCTGGTACTAACCTTCCGAGTGGTGAACGGGACCGCACCCGACTACATCAAGTCTCTCATCCAGCCCTACACCCCCACCCGCCACCTGCGCTCTTCGTCTGACAACCGTCTGGTGGTCCCACCGCTCAAGAGCGCCTGGTCCCAACACAAGCTCTTCTCCAGTCTGGCCCCCCAATGGTGGAATCAACTCCCCACCTTCATCAGAGACACTGACTGTCTCCCCACCTTCAAGAATAGGCTCAAGACCCACTTGTTCCGGGACTAAAACAGCACTTAGGAATGATTGGCTGGACCTGATGCTACTTCCTCCAGGATCACAATTACTCTTATTGAGAGACTTGTTACTCTTGTTGGTTAGTTGTAACTGACTTAAAACTATTGTACTTGCTGTGTAATATATTTTTGTTGCCTGCTTTTTCCCCCACAGGTACCCCCTTGCACTTTTTGATGTTCATGTTATTAAATTGTTTAATTGTAACCTGTTCAACTACATCCTCATATGGTTCTTCCCTATGGGATTTATTTATTTCACAATGTATGCTTCATGTTTTGGCTACCCGCAATGTTTGGGGCTATATCGTTGTTATGTTCTATGACCTATGCGCTTTTGTAAAACTCTCTTTTGGAAGTCGCTTTGGATAAAAGCTACCTGCTAAATGCGTAAATGTAAATGTATTACAGTATATGGGGCTCCGGTAACAAAACGGATGGCGCTGTGGTAGACCTTGTCCAGCTTCTTCAGTAGGGACATTAAAGCAGTTCTGTATATGACATCACTGTAGTCTAGGATTGGTACAACACTCATTTTCACCAGAGCGAGCATGACAGCACAAATCAAAGCGGTGGAATTTAACCCATCATGATAGCACAACGATAAAACTGTTATAGCCCATTGGTCAGGGGTTGACCCAGTAATGTAGTAAATTCTGTACTCAGCAGTAATTAGCTTTCTGTGTCCAACACCAAACAGTTATTTGAAGGGGGGTTAAATGCCACTTCCCCTCAGCATGGCCCTGCAGACAGCCACTACTGCACAGCTCCAGCTCCAGTCTGTGGTCCGGACAACACCTCAAAGCCAAACAATTACACCCAGGTCATGGAGACGAGGAATGTTCTGCTGATTAATTCCAAGGAGACAAATGCATGGTGATTGTGTTACTTCCCCCTCATCCAGCAACCTGCAGAGTCCACCTCTGGTCCATGTCTGGAAACGGACCGCAAGTAATACACTTTCACCCTCCACATGGCCCAGTCTGGAACATAGACTTACATATCTTCCCAATGTTTGGTCAAATTCATCTTTACTAAAATAAAAAAAAGCATCTATTGAAAGTTACATTTTATACTTGTATGGGTATCTATACAGTTTCTTCTCACCTTACAGTGCAAGTGCGCATTATCTGTTACATAAGAATGAGCCCTAAATTAAGACTCCATTTAGCATCGTTAAACAGTATCGATGCTCTTATGGGAGTTTCGGTAAATTTCGATGGTCATCGCTTGTCCAGAAGAGGGCAGCACTGGAAAGGTAAGATTGGGATTTAAAACAAGAACCTGTAAGAATTTCCAATGCCAGATAACATGTAGTTCATTCACTCAAAACATCCGTTTTAGCGAAAACATTTATACTGGTTCTCAACAGGCATGAAGGAGTATTATAGGCGCCAGTGTTTCTTGGAGACTTGTCAACACGTTGTGTAGGCTAAGAATGATTGTATTAATATTTAATTGCATATTTATTTCATTTTATTGGTCTTCAGTAGATCATTTCAATGTAAAATGATTTGTGGATAGTATTTATAAATGATTAAGAAACATGGATTAATGAAGTAGGCTTCTATTTCTAACGAATGCCTTTCCACGAGTAAATCCTGAAGACTTGAGAAAGCAGCTAGGTGGTAGACTACACAAATATGTACATTTAAAATAAGGTAGGTTTGAGACATTTAAGATTATTTTTTTAAAGTAAATAATTTCCCGTGCCAAACTGCAAATATTACGATATGTCAACAATTTATAACAAAATCTTTCACGGCTCCGTACTATTTTTGCAGCTTCTCACTGTTGCTATATCACTTCTATATTGTATGTAACAGTTGACATATAACTATTACAAACTCGTTGGATTTAATAAACACACTCAGGTCAGCTCTGTTTACATTGAACATTGTCCTGCAAGTAAAAAGTGGGCCATCAGTCGGGGAGCCTATCCATGCCGTAGGCCTACATCAGGTTATTTCTTTCCGTGGATCTAGATTAAAGAATTTACAAAATGTCTATGAATGTATAAATATTGTCATAATATAAATACAATTACTCCACAGTCTAGGCTATGTTAAAATAGCCTAGTTTAGCCTACTTTTGAATGTAGGCTAAATCAAGTTTAACGTTTGCTTAAAGATGTAAAATCAGTGCACAACAGTGGATACTGCCTAATTGTAAGTGGTTTAAACAAAATTACCTAATCTAATGTTAAATAATCAAACCTTTGCCTTCAGTAGCCTATCTAGGCAGTATCAGTGCCCATTGCCCCGGAGATTTGGTCAAGACGATTCTAGAGAAGCGTGACAGTGAAGGGGGTGTCACCCAAAAGTTCCCTCAATGGGCTATACCTGTTTGGCTGTCGGCGAACCACATAAATACTCCTCCCCCGGGTGTGAGCTCAGTCCTCAGGGAGACACTGACGGAGACAGACACTGGGAATCGTAGGTCTTCATGTTTAAGGAAAGTCAGAGCGCGGTTTATTGGTCACTGATTAGAACGGATTATGAACGCTTTTGGACATCAGCCATCCAACCCTCAAGCCAGCCCTATACAGCACCATAGCGCTCAAGAGCTTCTGGACATGGCAGTATACTGTGACAACTTTGGTATGTACCAGCAGAATTTACATCACCACCCGCAAAGGCCTCCGGCGCATGCTCCCAGCTACGGTCTCGGGGAGTACACCTCCCCGACCACAAACCCATATCTGTGGCTGAACGGCCCCGGTATCAACTCGTCTCCTTACCTCACGGGAACGAATGGGACGTCCTACATACAGTCTGGATACGGAGCGAACCAAAGGCAATTCCTGCCGCCGCCCACGGGTTTTGGTAGTGCTGACCTCGGATGGCTTTCTATTTCCAGCCAGCAAGAACTGTTCAAGATGGTCAGACCTCCATACTCCTACTCTGCTCTGATAGCGATGGCAATTCAAAATGCCCAAGATAAGAAACTGACACTGAGCCAAATCTATCAGTATGTGGCTGAAAACTTTCCTTTTTACAAGAAAAGCAAAGCTGGGTGGCAAAACTCGATCCGCCACAATTTGTCACTGAATGACTGCTTCAAGAAAGTGGCGAGGGACGAGGATGATCCTGGTAAGTTCTCTTCAAATTATTGGAACTATATTTTGGCGTTATAGATTATTAAAGAAGTTTAGGCACTGATTAAAAAAAAAGTATTAATCAGATTAATCATAACTGTCTATCTAGAGCATGGCTGAAACAATTAAAAATAGTTTTATTGACTAATATGTAGCCTATGTGCTAATTGTTTATAGGTAAGGGGAACTACTGGACATTGGACCCAAACTGTGAGAAAATGTTTGACAACGGTAACTTCAGGAGGAAAAGAAAGAGACGAGCTGACATGAACGGAGACACTGGGACGCTGCCAGGAGCGATGAAGAGTGAAGACACCGCGCTAAAACTCTCCGACACCGCCAGCATCCTTAGCTCATCCCCGACAAGTTTACAGAATTCTCCCGCTTCCACCGATTCCAAATCTTCTCCATCTCCATCGGTTGAACACAGCCCCTGTTACAACAACTTCGTATCTAACATGAACTCTATGCTGGTTGGGAGCAACAACGGCATCAGAGGGAGAGATTTCGGTTCTGTACATCTTGGAGATTTGTCACAAAGAGAGAACATGTCTGGACTTGGCTCATACTCACCCACTCAAAACACTTCATTGAACTCTGATAGCACGCACCTCACCTCGAACAGAATGAACTACTACGCACCTGTACACAACAGTGCAGGCTTGGGCAACCCTATTTCAAATCATTTCAGTGTTAATAATTTGATATACAGCCGAGAAGGAACAGAAGTGTAGCCGTGCTTTTCTGATGTTGGTTTAATCTGTTAACATATAGCATATTGTGTAAACTCATGGAACAACAATGCAAGCTGTATAGGCCTACTTCACTTGCCAAAGTTAATATCTTTACCGTTTAATATAGGCCTAATAGAATAACGTTCAGCTAAATGTATGCACTAATGAACATAATAAATTACGGCAAAGGTATAGGCTATACTGAAAAGCTAATTTGTGCACAAATGTATTTTTGGCCATTAGGTCTTGTAGCTGCATGGTTAAACTTTTCCTCTGACGAGACTGACATTTAACAGGAGACAACATTTTGTACAATGTATTCTAACGTGTGAAACGTTTTAGGTCGCTGCATGTAGACCTATGTGTGTATTTTATTTAAACCCATTGTCATTATTTGAATAAATGTATCTGAAGCCATTTATATTTGTGTCATGTTTAGATGAACAGCAAACATTCTCTGTGATGCACTTCCACATGTTGTGTATGGACTTATTTTAACAATCATCCAATTAGGTTTCTTTCAAAATCATCATTAGCATAAAAACCATTCATTTTGAATTTATAGGCACATTTAATTTAATTGTATAGGCCTATGCGACAAGGTATGATATGGTTACGATTGTGTTAATTAGGAATTTCTGCTTTTATAAAAAGAAACATGTTCTGTTCTATCTTTCTTTTCAAACTAATTAAGGCCTACTGTCTAATGATGACCAAACATCTCAATGTAGGCCTATAGTTTTTTAGTTTAATGTTTTCCAGAAAAACGCACCTCACCAACCATTGCTTGGGTTAATTTGATTTCATTAATAGTGTTTAAAAGACTTGAATGCACTTCCTTGTTTCATAAAAGATTATATATAGGATAACGCATTTGTGCCATGGACAACAATACAATCTTAAAGTTAAATGAAGCGTTAAAAAATAATCCCAGACCGCGCGTATAGGCTACCCCTCTCCCCCCACCAGCTTTTTCAGACGATTTCTCTCAGATTTGGAGTTAGAGTTAGTTCTATTTAACACCTAGAAAACAATTTTTTAAATGTAATTGATCCGAATAAACAGAGGCCTATCATTAGCTGTTGCATTGGTTTCTTAAACCAGGCCAGTGATTAAACTGAATTTCCACATCTGCATAGGCTATAAACAGTAGGCTATGTGAGATTTGACATTTTCCTTTTGTCAAATTGAATGGACCCCAATTCAACAAGACATTACAGCTTTATTTCACCCTAGTAGACGTGATATATATATTTGAAAATATACATATAATATATATTTTACACATCCCTACACTTGAAACCTTTCAATGGTAATCGAAACGGTCTGCTTACTGTCGAAGTTACATAGCTCATTTGAATAGCGCACACCTGTTACCATTTTCTTCCGTGAATCTTTTTATCACCGGCCAATAACTGTGGGAATTTTTTTTTCTCATATCGTGTGAGTGTGTCCGATAGCCTAATTCGATTTCGTTTCGCTTCATTCTTGAAGAGCATCCGGCGGACGATTCATGTGAGTGCAAACTAGCATGTAACGTGCCTTTGTTGTGTGTACGGTTGTCCTAGGGACAAGACAAGAGAAAATTTGTTTCCTGCTCTGATGCTAATGAAAATGATAATAGAGCTCTCCCAAAAGAGATTCTCAAGCGATTTAACAACATTCTAATGTCGTATTTTGAAACAATATGCTGTACACATGGAATCAAAGCAAGTAAATAAAAGGAAACACCTCTTAATTGGTTCATAATTGAATGCACTCTGGCACTCTGTTGTCTGGAATAAAGCAACATTGACAAGACTTTCGTGCCCGTGGCTGCGACACAATAGGCCCTGGCAATAGCAGGGATCCCCTCCTGCGCTCGAATGAAAATATTGTGACCTCAGATATGGGAACAAATTATCTCATTCAGACCGCATTTTGTTCTGATTATCTGTGAAGCACGGGCATTTATCTAACAAAGAGAATTTTTGTCTTCCAGAATAAGGTTCTCACAGCAACAAGTTTTCTATTGAAATTCTCTCACCACTTACAAGTTTATTAGAGGCAGTCATTTAAAAATCTAAGACACATTCAAGTATCAGAATTATTATTATCACTACAAATAATGTTCTTATATTTAATCTCAGCACTCTGTATTAAAAAATGTATATATAAATGTGTATTTAGGCTTATTCATATAATGTAAGTACATTTATATATATTAATGTACTATTATATTTGATTAATTAATATAGTAGTTCATATTTATTTAAAACTACTTTAATTGTGAGTAATCAGCATTATTATATATTATTTTATATATAAAACACATTATTGTAATTTGATTTAAAAAGTGCTAAATAATTGTCTTTTAAATTACCATTTAAACATAATGCCTTGTGATGTTCCCAAACAGTGATTAATTTCAGCCATCTCATGTCTCAGTGTTGAATCGCTCCAAGGTCTTCTGCCTGTGGGGCACATTTACCTGGCCCCTGGATGAACATCAGTCAGGCCAGCCTTGCACTCCCATGGCTGCTGTCTGCTCTTGGGGACCTGGCCCCGGGCTACAGGGCTCACCTACAGAACCCCTCCAAAAGGGTGGGCCCAGTCCTCACAGAGGCCAAAGGATAAGATCATAATGAAGGGTTTCAAGCTCACCTGGTCACCCTAAAATGGCACAGAGGCTCACATTGTCCAAATATGGAACTAGATTATTCCAATCCCATTTCCCCGCAAATGGAAGATGAAGTAACAAGTCTCCCCCAGGTCACCTGATCTGTCCCTGGGGAGTGGGGAGTATTGTCACTGGTGTTGAGGAAGTGTTGCTTCCTCAAACACACTTCCAGACTGTCACAACAAACAGATTTAATAAAGGAACAAATCACATTCAAACCACAGAGTAGGTGGCAAATGAAAAAAAAACGTATTTTTGTGGTACATTTACACAATGTGCGTAATACAACTAAAATAATGCAAACAGTGCTTTATACAGTGAGGCTGTTTTTAATTTAAGGTATTTCATTCTCCATTTGGGCCCAATCAAGTTGTCTCTATCCATCCATCCGTCTATATCTATCTATCTATCTATCTATCTATCTATTATCTATCTATCTATCTATCTATCTATCTATCTATCTAACCATGCGATGTGATGAATGGTTCAGTCCATGTCAATAGTGCAGCCGTAGCTCCTTTACAATGTTCTTACGGATCATATAGCCTCCTGAACTGCGAGGTAGGGCTAGTCTACTGGACCTTGGGCCTACGGCATGGGACCTTGGGGGCTGGGGAGATTGGTGGTGGTGGGGGATGCAGTGACTGACATGAGCTTGAGTGATGAATCACTGGTGTATAACGTTGCACTCTGCAAGGTGTGAAACTTCAACTGCCATTAGAAGATCCCTTCGACTGATAATGATCAAAATGACCAAAAACAGACCAGACCTGACTCCATATATAAAATAGATGTGGGTCCTTTGAAGTTATGCTATATTGATTTAAAGTCACCGCCTTGTAGTTGCATTCATAATTAAACATTATACAGTATGTTTCTATATTTGGGGGGGGTAGTCGAACAAGTCAGTGTGTGCCCATATGACTGCAAAATGCTATGTAAAATGTGTCTAGTAAATCACAGTTTTTTCTGAACCCCATATACTATCTCTTCATAGACAAATCTGAAGGGTGGAATGAAAAGTGATCTTGTCGGAACGGCATTGCGTGTCTGACCAGACAGAAGATGATAGCAGGACCATACAGAGGTGATTACAGTCTAGATCTCCCCTGAAATTTCACATCTGTTTGTAGCAGTCAGCAGGAATTACGGGGGCAAATCTTATATTACAGCTCAATCTCTTGAGGAAGTTAAATATTAAGATTACAATATGATGACAGCTCGAGGGTAGCCACTGGCAGGCTAGACCAAGGGGGAGACAGCGCCATTCACAGTACTGTAAAAAAAGATGAAGCGTACATATGATAGCTGAGGATAATGTCTATTAATCGGCATGACCTGGTTTGGTTTCATCATCCTCTATGCTGGGCCCATAAAAAGCGTAATCTATGGGGCGATAACGGCATGGGATCACCACATGGGCAAATGGCCATATGGATGATTTTATACAGAACAGGTCCCATCTCAGCAGATGACAGGCTAACACCACTGGAGTACATGAAAAAGCTGTGCTACTGTACAGCGTGTAATATGTCCCTGTAGGGTTGCCCTTATGTTGTCTATACTGTGTGCTGAATACAACACATTTTTACTTTCTGGCTCCTCTTTAGGAAACAATGAAAATGGCATTGTGTTGTTTTTGTGTAAAATGTGTAGAATACATAGCAATGTTGTCTGTCTGTTTGTTTCATGCCTACTGTATGTGTGTGTGATGGAATGCACCCTTCACATTTCAGGGCTCAGGCTTTAGGTAGCGTGTAGACTGGCTGCCAGCGAGGACTGATGGCTGTTGGAGAGGCACAGGAAGGAGAGTATCTTCAGATGACGCTGGCCCTGCCAGTCGAGCTACCTGCTGAAAGAGTCTGGGAAATAGTGGAATTAACGGACTAGAACGGCACCCAGTAAATCCACCATCACGGCTTGTCCTCACATCGACCCGTCTGGAAAACCTATCCCCACAACAATGTAACCCATCCCCATACAGTCTGTTGCTGGAATACATTTAGGCAATTCCTTGTAAAACAGCACTGGGGTAGACTATTTTTTAGCCATTCATTTTGTCATGACACGTAGTGGCAGTTTGAAACACAGCGGGAGACGTCAACAAGGAGGGCCTATGCCTGTTTGGCTGTCTGACGGGTATGTAACCATGGCCACTACCAGTGTCAATGGAGCACCCTTGTCTTGACTGGGTGTTGATAAACATCACTTGACATCATTTGACACATGTCTAAACAATGTCATAAACAGGTATCTGGAGAGACCTGCATAATACAGGCCTACTTTGAAAGGTGTGAGTAAAATTACTTTATATTTTTTACAGATGTTCATCTCAATATATTATTTCTTAGTCATTCCAATGCTTTTTCTTGTAGTTCCCCAAATAAGTAATTGGCAGCGAATGATTCCTGTAAGGTTCCAACTCCATGACCCTAGGCAGAACAACAATGTTCAGGAAGAACTCAGTTCCTTTGTGCAGTGCAACAGAACTAATACATAAGTAATGGGCAATGTCTCTAAATTTTCGATGACTCCTCTTCAGCTTCCAGACCAGATAATGGTTCACTCTGTGCTGTCAGCACTGCGCTGGGTGTGTACCATCCTGATCACACGCTCACGGTGGGAAACAGACTGTGGGTTTTGAACCATAGAGGATCCAGACAACAACAGTATAGTTGTAGGTTGTAACACTGATAGTTCCTGGAGGGATACCACCCTGTGTGTGACCAGATGGAACACCTGTGTGCTGTCGTTACCTCCTCGCTCACAGACAGGAAGTGGTGACAGATAGCAGAGGAAGTGACTGCCCTGGGGAAGCGGCAGGCTGTTTTTCAGTGTCACAGAGGTTGAGGAACGTTTGGAACTTTAAATAGCAACCTACGGAAGACAATTCGTTATTCTCATTCATGCTGAGGTAGTCAAAGGTTGAAGATAACATATAGTAAAAATGCCTAGCTGTGTAGGTTCTTGTGTAATTATCTGAAATTATTCCTATTTTAGATCCTAATAAATCCTATTTAATCAAGGCAAAATTATAAATGAAATAGTACATTGTTACAAGATAAGGCTTTGTAGAATGGACCTGGATAGACGTTGCAGGACATAGGTGTGCATCTACAAAGGGAGGGAGATCACCTGTGAATTGCTAAGAAGGACCTCCACCAGAAAGTGTGTGAGATGCTAGTGTGGTGGATCTGCCCCGGAGAATTCCAATCCTCTGCCCTCTAGGGGCTCTAATGCCCCTACACACACACCTATTGTGTTGCATGCATACCAATAGCGAGTCAGGAGAGACAGACTGAGCCATCAAACATACCCTTCACAGGGAGCTAGCCTGGCTTGATCAAGCCCCCCTCTTCACCCACCACAAGTTGGGCTTGTGTAAGCTGCAGATGATCTACTGCTGAAGGCTCTAAATGATATCCTTTCAAAAGGGGACAGACATGCCCCCCTCCAAACGATCCTTTTGTGCTGTCGGCTAATCCAGGCCTGCACTTCAAGGCCCAGGCTCACTTCTAAGGCAGCTGCTCCCAATTTGAAATGGGAGGGGGGAAGAGAAGAGCTCCAGTCTTAGGGTTGTTCTTGCAGATGTAAGGCTTTAATAACGTGATAGGCCCCCTTCGTGACAGTAATTGCACCATTATCTGGTCATCTTCATTAAAACTCCTCATGATTAATAGATGAAGGAATGCTCACTTACAGAATCCCAATCGTGTTTCATGTATCGAACCAAATGTAATCGTGTTTTGTCCTTAAATATGGAATGCTCCCAGGCCAGAGACACATATTATATTCCATAATATTATTGTTTGTGGGTTAGCATATTGCCAGACTGCTGATAACACAAACGAACCAGTGTCTGGTGGGAGTCTGTTCAGCACACACAGTTCACTGTGTCAACTGTAAACACAAGACTCGTACCCTTCCAACGCCTCAACCGTTTCTGATCCAAACACCCCATGTTTGGATCAGTCATCCTTTTGTGTCACTTCACCTCCATCTAGTGGGATGTACTCTATAGCATTATGTGACTGCATTCCTTTACAGTGACATGGACAGGGGATGTGAGTGTGTGTGTGTGGAGGCTGATGATGACAGTAGAACAGAGAAGCCTGCATTACATCCTAAGTGTGTTAGCGTGCCCCCACTTGACAAAGGACAAGTGGGGTATTTTTATGTACATTGAGGGAAAATGTCAGTTTTGTACAGGCCTAGAGTCCTGGGATGTGAGCCTCATTTGAACAACAACAAGTACCACAGGCTCTGGAATGGACATGGTGCGATGAGTACTGAGTCAATCCCTGTAAAATGATGGTGTTGATTAACATGGGGAGAAAGAGACCTGACAGACATGACCTCAGCACCAATAAAAAAACATTAAACATTTATTTCAAATACAAGGAAGAACAATTTTTACCTTAACCTTTTCATTATCATCCAGACAGTCTCTTGAGATAATATAATTATGCAATATATACATATATAAAGAACTATGTTAGGATGATCCCAGTGTTTTTGGAATGGAGCATAGAGGAGAACATTGGAAACGGTTTTAAGCAGAGCGTGGAACGATGAGCTCCTCTCACCCACCGGCCTCTCCTGTGACGGGGGAGTTCCTCTGACCAACCCTGTGGTTGATCTAACTCCTGTGGTTCTCCCAGCATGCACTGGCTCTGCAGGCCCTCGTCAGAGCAGCCCAGGAACACGAGGACGTGGCCTCACTCCAGATGACTCTATAGACGGCTTGACTTGTTGTCTTATCCGTTAATATTTGGGGTATTCTACTTGTTTACTGAAAATGTATTGTTACAATTCATTTAGAAAACATTGCTGATCAAATTTAAAACCATAGGAAAAAATATCTAAATCGTGATGCTGGAAAGATTCCGACTCCTCTCAGGATAGCTGTCTGCAGCTGTCAATGCCACTCCCTCCATGAACTGTAATTATCTCTTTCATTAGCCTTCCCTCTCTGCACTCCAAATACAATTCAAAGGGAGGTGTCACTATCTTATCTTTATGCTAATGGTGAACAGTGGCCGGCAGTTAAGTCACAACAATAGGCTGGCTGGAACAGAAGCCATCAGGACAGTCTGTCTGTCTACTGGGGGGGATCCCAGCCAGGGACCTGTCCGTCTGCAGGCTAATGGGGCCAGAACATGTCCATAGCCCACCCCTGCAGCCCCAAGACAGGCACCTTGAAGGGGGCGGTAGGCCTGGGTCATGGGGCAAGTCTGGCCGGGCAAGCCCCTTTGGCCCTCATCTCCATAATGGGTGGGCTTCCAGACGCCTCCTTAAGGCCTATTAGAATATGAGTGGCCAGTAATGACCACCACTAATGAGTGGGCTCACCTCAGCACACACAACCACCTAGAGCAGGGGTCCCCAAACCTTTTTCTGCAAGGGGCAGATCATTTTGATTTTCTTTAATGTGGGACCGGGTCGGTCTGTTACAGAAAATGACATGGGTCGGAGTGACTATCAGTATCATTGTGCAGATGTTATTATGATTTTAAATGTATTTACAATGCTAGATTAGTTTATTATTTTGTTATGCACCATACATCCGTACATATCAAGGGATATATAGCCTATTAAAAGAGCATTATTAATATCGTAATGAGATTTTTTCATATTCATTGCTATTGAAATCAAAACATTTACTTACTTATAAGCATAAATGCATATTAATCAGTGCAAACCTTAAAAAAGAAAGTCTGGCATTGTTCAGAGGGCCGGTCCAAATGCGTTGGGCCGTAGTTTGGGGACCTCTGACCCCTGACCTTAAGGGCACTTGAGAGACACACAGCATGTGATAGCATGGCACACATGATATTTAAGGTTCATCAGGAATTCACCAAGGCCCTGTGTGACAATAGTTACCGCAGAGCATGAGAACAGGGGGACAAGTGCTTGTTTTCTGTAGTGTTTAGAGAGACAGGCAGGCACACTGCCCAGTGTGTACATGTAAACATATCAGGAAATGCCGGCAGCGCTACAGTCTGATGCATTGTGTACAGCTAGAGGCAAACATCCCACGATAGACCAGAGGCTTGTCTGGAACGCTTCACACCTCCCTCACACTCACACACATGCTGTAGACTCGAAACAGGTTTGACATCCTCAATCTGTCAATCAGCCAATCCATCAGGAAATCATTCAAAACCATGGCCACCACTGTCACTAGACCAGCATTGATTTGGGACTTGGGGGGTAACTTCAGTTTAACCAGGGTGGGGGGATGGTTGTAGAGGGAGTGGGTGTCCAGCCAAGGCAAGTTCCATTAGGTCAGGTCCTTTCATCCAATAAATATAATGAGGATGAATCAGAGAGTTGTGTTGTTTTAATAGTCTGTAATGGTAAGAAGCTTGACAGGTTAATGGCCCAGGCTCTCAGGATTTTCTTATTACATTGGGCTGAGGTCTTGTCCAGCCACTGTAGTTAGCTACGCCCCTGCAATCATCCTGGTTCCATATTACTGGCCGGCCTTTCATGAAGAGAGCAATCGTCAGGCGTTTAAATTTAATGAAACGGCCACCTGTTACTGGAGCGTGGGCCGCCCTCGTAGATAAAGCTATCATTTTAGAAACGGGGGCCTTCGTCTGAGTCAGGCTGCCTTTCTAATTAACCACAACTTGATATAAGTTCCTGAGAACACAGGACAGGCTACAAGATTTGAACCTCAGCTGACGTGTTAAACCTATGTCCTGGATTGAGAACATTGTTGATGGTAATACTGTATGCAGGTTCCATTGGTGTGGTGCGGCTGGTGAGAGGTGTGCAGAGTTCTCTGTGTAGCTGCTGAGTGATCAGGTGTACCGTGTTGATTCTGACTGGCAGCCAAGCTCACGGCAGAGTCTTGAAGCTGTCCGGGCATCTAGAGAGTTGTGTAAGACAGAACTACCTGGCCTCATAAACAATGCCCTCCTTTATTAAGACGCCTGGGTAGAAGACGATATCGAATGACCAGATATTTTCTAACAAAGCTAGGCAGGCGAAACTGTGATGCCACTTATCAGCCCGCTGCACACATCCATGCTCAGGAAACAGGAATAAGAGGTTCTCTGAAACTAATCAAACTAATTGAAGGTTAACATGGGAGACACTTGGCAAGGCCTTACACCTCTCAGAATAGGACAAATAAAAGTGAGATAATAAGGAAGTATGCATTTTCTCTGGGTGAACGTACATGTCCTTATTTTCCAAGACCACATTCCACAGTGGCTTTAAAGAGAACGGCCTATTCGTGTTCCCGCTCCGCAGTTGTCCTGAGTTTCCCCAGTGAATGATCGGGTGAGACACCTGCAGGTCAGTTTGGGTTTGCGTTGTTGACATGTCAACAGGCTCTGAGATCAACATGTGGGACGGATCAGGTGCAGCAGCCACCTTCTTGAGCTGGTTGGCTGGCTGGATGGTTGACTGGCTGACTGGTTCTCTTCTCGAAGCTCCAATCTGAATGGAGCTTCAACAGTTTTGAATCAACAACCCGTTGGAAAAAGAGAAAGTATCCCGGGAGTGGATACAACAATTGTGTTGTTGATTTTTGTCATAAATAAAACAAATCAATGACGTCTTTGGGGTGTACATCTGAAAACAAGCTGTGTGCAGGCATGGTCTCTGAGCAGTGTATGATGGCTGACCTCGCTGAAGCTCTGCAGCCCCTTCGTCTACTGAGCTCATTATTTTGACATGTCATGGCAGGGAGAACTCTCCTCTCAGTGGGCAGCGCTTAAGACACAGCGGCAAAGAATTCCTTTGTTAAGTGTTTGTGTCACACCTAAAGGATTAAAAAGCATTTGAAAAGTGCAAGGAATAATGTTTGGAGTCACCTGCTGAAACACTTTACTCCCAGAACTAACCCCTCGATGAACCGGAAAGTGATTTATGGGATGAAATTAGCAATTTTGCTATGCCCAAAGACAGTGCCAGCCAGCCAGCCAACCACACAAACAGGTTTGGGCAAAGTGCCAAGGGGTGGGGGAGGGGGGCATGGGAGAACAGTTCACCAAGCATCACAGTAGGCATGGCCCAGAACATATTTTACCTCTTTGACATGTCTGTACATTTACATCCCTATACTTTATAGTTTCTGTTAGTCTCATTATAAATCCCCCTCACCTGAATCTCACAGTTAGATCTCAGCATCGAGGCGTGTCAATCGGACACTGTGAAGACCGTGTTGGGGAAAATCACAGGCAATATTTCCACCAAGAGGGTTCCCATACATCTCAGATTTTATAGTGTTTCGGAATCCCTTCTCTTGATACGGTTTTGGAATGGTGAGTCTGGTTTTTAGTTTCTTGTGAGCGGAGAGGAGAAGGAGGACCTCTGGTGGTCACAGATAGATCAATTATACAACTCAGGAATAGGTGAGTGGGTATTTTCCTAAAACATTTCTAGATTTCAAATTGTTTTGTGATATGTGTGTTCATAAAACATAGAGCATATTACCGTTGACAAGGAATAATTAGAAATAAACCAGTTAGAAAGGCTTTGTATGCTGTCAGTCACCCAAGGAGTACCTGATTGACGGGGGGGTTAAAGACAGAGGAAGGACAGATCCTTAGGGTAGAAATTCTTTCAAGACTTAGTGTTTCTCATTGGTCCTCTCAGGTAAGTTCACAAACTATTTCCCTGAAGAACTTCTGGCGAAACCCTGTGAGCTTTCCCAAAGACACATCCTGCCCAGAGCATGGCTTTGTCAGACAAACATCAGAAAACTTTAATCCATAGTGTTCCAGCAGATTGACTGACCTTAAAGGACAACGCCAATGTTTTCTCTCTGACTCTAGAGTCTTGCATTATGTAAACTACATTTAAAACCAGCAAAACATTACACTAAAATAATTATTGAAAAATTATTTCACCAAACAACATTTATGTTTTTGCATCAACACAATGGGTTAGGGTTTCATTCATTTGAAAATGAATGAAATGAAAAAAGATGATTTCATTTCACTGAACGAGATTCGAAGATCGTAGTCAGTAAGTTCCCACCACTACAGCCATCAGGGACCCCCTGATGGGCGATGGACTGCCTCACCTGTTCAAAAGCTGTGACTTTCATGCCTCAAATATACTTTAGTCTCTTTGTCACGTGTAAACAACTTCACCCGCTTCACTGCACATCCTTTGGTCCTGAGCAGTGCATCTGCCACATTTCAACTTTGTACAATATGTACTTTGAGAGATAATCGAGCAACAGACATACACACACACAGATTCCTGGCATCCTACTGTAGTAAGGCTGCATGCACCACTGTGATGCAGCTGGTGATTAAGATGTTGGTTAGTTGATCCGTTGTCAACTGAATTGGAGTTTGTGTGCCCATAACGCTGGTAGAGGTTTTGCATCAGTAAACGTGTTAATTCCGTGAGTTAACAAAATTCACAGATTTATACTCAAAATAAAATATCCACTTAATATTGCCTTGTTATTGGTTAGCTAGTCAGCATTTCATCCATTAAGAAAATAAACTTGAAAGAACCCCTTTAAAGAAACCCCTTGATTCAAACTATTGTGCCAGCTGCTCATCTAGCTTTTCACAGTCAGCTGCTCATCTGGCCACATCTGCATTGTAATAGCAATGCGAAAATAAGATGGATGTATTTTTGAATCATCAACTGAAATTTTGTTGAGCAAGTAAGTTCTCATTTGATGATGTCTATCAAATAAATCAAATCCGTGTAGTGGGCTATAGGGCTAAACCTAGTTATGGTTTTGTCAAAAAATCTGAAAGAATGCTACATGAACACTTGACCAGCTAACTGGAGCCAGAGCCATGTACAGTTGAGAAATAATTATACTAAATTAGTGGAGCATAATCAACTGATATAGTTTAATGCGTATGTTAATTTGATTTAGATGTGCTGATATTATACAACAAGGAATTTACTTTGGTGGTCAGGTGCATACAATAAACAAATAAGAATCTTTTCCAAAGGGTGTGCAGTCGTTAAACATAAAAGTAAGACATTTTGAAACGTTTACAACAAAATACTAACCAAAAAATTATAAAAAGAACTAAACAGAAGTATCAGGGGAAAGAGTGTAGTGAGCCTGTGTGCCAGAGAAGCGTGTATGTAACGCTCCTCGGCCAAGCTTTTATACATGAGTTAGTGTCAATTGGGGGTCATGGGCCTTGTTGCTAACCCATGGGCTATTCTTCTGCAACTTTCCTCAGCTACTATTTCCTGCTATGTTTCAGGAACTATTCAATCTCTCCACGATCCGCCATTGCTGTGACAATAGAGATGACATTTCTCTACTCTTTCTCTACATGGCTGTGACTGGAGCTAATGCAGATTTTCCATAATGCCTAGAAACGTCGATATTAGTCAGGAGTCAGGTCCAACGCCTCTTCTCTTACGCAAGGATAAACAAATATTAATATGTTATTTTGTTCCTTTTAAAGTTGCGTACTTTCTCAATGCTTACTCTGATCATCAATGAGGTACAATAGCTCTAGTATTCATATCAGCTTAGAAAATGCTGCAGAAAGACTTACACACATTCATTCAACAACAACAGGTTTGTTTTTGCCGTCAAGTAGTTAAATTGCCTGAGAAAAAATAAGTTCTGTAGTTAGTGAAGTCAGGAATATGATTAATCACAGAGGGAGAAATGAGTGACACGTTTCAAATGTTTATGGACGGCCCCTATACCTGGGCCTTGAGATGTGTTGAGTCTGTGTGACCGGGCAGCACCCATGTCTCCCCCAGAGGTTGTGTTACTGCACACATACATCACTCTGACATGGGTGCACTCTATCAGACACCCTGCCACAGCCCCCTGTCTCACGGCCATGACATATTTGCCATTTCGCTCAGTGAGGTGTGCTGGTACCCCATCGCTGTCTTATCACAGCCATGAGTCCTTTCAGGGGTAGCTGGACGGCACCCCTGTCTATCCCCCCCCCCTCCCAACCTGCTCCTTCCTTGGTTGATCTGCACTTGTGATTCTTTCACCTGCTGTGCTGCAGTGTCTTAAAGTAGGTCCAGAACCACCCCACCACCTCTCTACCCGTGACATTGATACAGGCCTCTGTGCCCCAGCCTGCCTGGGAGCCCCCTGCGGCGCCCACCCCCCCCACTCACACACACACCCCCTCCCCACCGGCTGTCCCTGGGGGTAATGGAGGGAGGAAGAATGCGGAGGAAGTGGGTTTCCTCCAGGCGGATGACTGCTGGAGAGAGAGAGGCTGAGAGACAGGCAGATGACAATAGATGTGGGGGGAAGGGGAGGGGGGTTGAGTGCCGCCCCAGGGATCACCCGGCTCCCACCCCACCCCTGCCCCGCACGTTGACTCTGGAGCACGGTGCTAAGTGCACCGAGCATAGGCCTCTCCAGCGGATCTGGAGAGGTGATCTGTCCCCCCCCTCTCCTATCCCCTCCCTCCTTCATACCCGGCCTCTCCAGCAGCCTTCCTCCCCGTGCTGACAACCACCCAATCAAAAGGTGATGAATTGACACTGAGAGGTGAAGACAGGTTTGGGAGGTCTCTCTCTCTCTCTCTCTCTGTCTTTCTCTCTCAACCTTTTATTCCTTCTTCAGAGCCTCCTTTATTGTGCTGGCATGTCTTCTCGGTCCCCTACACACACATGTTGAGACTCTGGGGACTTCCCTCTCTTTACCTCCATCAAGGCAGGAAGATTTGTCTCTGTCTGCTGTGAACGAAGCCAGTGGCTAGGAGGTCAACTGCTAAGCTATCTGACAAATTGTCCCTCATCAGTGCAGTCAGCCACCTAACACCCACACGCCTTGAAGCCCCTAGAGAGACGCCAAGTCTCTTGTCAAAGACACAAAGCCCTGGAAAGGCAGCATTGTTCGCCGTACTTAATACTGACGTAAGAAAGCTGATATAAACTTTTAGTTAGGCTGAGGCAAATGGAAGCTTAGACAACAGCCCTTTATGTAGTAAAACTCCACTCTACCATCACAGCCTGTGGATTAGAAAGGGGTAAGCGATGTAGAGGTGATGTGTGGACGTATAGGATTGCACTAGCATTCCTGAGAGAACATCTCTAGAGGTATTGAGAAGCGATAGTAATTTGTAGTGTCTCGTGTCACGGTCCCAGACTGGTCTTTATTGTGAAAGCTCAAGGTGTTGGTGTTTGGGAAGCTGAGGGGACCCGCCAGATGAAGTTATATATCCTCTCCTGTGACATCAGCCCCCAGGTTCTCTAGTTTGAGGTTGTAAATTGCCCCCCGCCCCCCTTGACAGACAGGACGCTGATTGACGGCTTTGTGACAGTCGACGGCAAATCCTTTAATCCTTTCATAAAGCTCGATAGGAGGGCCCTCGATGCACTTTATTCCGGCACCTTCTCTCATCTGGCTCCTGTAAAAGACACTCGATGCCGTCAGGACCTGCCAGAGCTCTGACAGGAGCCGATGACATGCGGCGCTGAGAGCTTTTATGGGACGAGAGGTTTTACCACCTGAATCCACTTACTGTCCTGTGCTGCTGCATTGCAGACTAGACCATTTCCTACCGACATCAGATTCTAGGTGTTTAGTCATTTTTTTGGGCATGATTTGTGGATGTATATTTCAATACAGACTCTAAGATTGAGAAAAGGTGAGGGGTTCTGTGGACTTGAATTTATACGAGCTGTCTGTTGAAGCAGACCAGCGGGATCTGTCGTTTTACTGCCATATGGATGGGGAAGGGCCCGGTGTGTGTGAATCACCGTCTCGGTTACACCGGGGTGTCTGTGATCTTCAGAGCCGTGTCCTGCTCCAGTGACAGCCCCAGACCACTCCCTCCCTCCCTCAGCTTTCATCTTGGAGAGCAAGACTTTCAAGGAGAGGAAACTCCCCTCAAATATAGAGCTAACAGAGTAAAAAGTAGGAGATACAGTTGAAAAAAGGAGAAAAGTAGCCTACCATTGATAAAGATTCAATTTAGTAAACTAAATACAATTCTGTATTTGTTTTAGTAAATGACTGACTCACACTTTATAATCAATTAATTAACAATATTCTCATGCGAAATATGTCATATGTTAATGCTTCAGTAACAACACTATTGTAATACTGCCACCTTGTGTACATTAAGTCACATGTATGCTTTTATCTCTGAAAGTCTTCAGCAAAACTATTACGGTAACTGAATTTCGATTTGAGATAAATGATCACATGATCACAACCAATCAGTGTTGTGATGTTCTGGAAATCCTTTAAAGTTTATCTCAATTTGTCAAACAGTCTTAACCTTCTCTAACCCTAACCCTTTTGCAGTAAGTACCCTATTTTTGCAGTAAGTACCCTAATAGTACCCTATTTGTATTTGTATTTTTGTATTTATAGTGTACATTATAGCTATTTTATACTTTATCTTTAGTTTATTTTACATACCTGTCACCTTAGTATTAGTTAGTATTAGTTCATTAGACTCTGCACCTTGTATAGTATAGTATATTAGACGTGTTTATTTATTTAAGATTGACTCCTATATGTTGAATGTATGCACCTTCCTGCCAAAGTAAATTCCTCGTCTGTGCAAACTTTCATGCCAATTAAAACCCTTTCTGATTCTGATTCTGATTCTAAACTATAAGTGCAAATGTCTAAAACTATTTTAGGGGAAATCACATATTGCATGTCTGCAACATGCAATCAAATTAATTAAAACCCTAGTTACCGGTACTGTGTCAGTAAATTGGCCAATTCCACTGAAGTTAAAGGTTTTTTCATTGTGTGCAAATAATTCACCATGGCGATCAAACCTGGATATTTTTCTCATATACAAACGTCAGTTTTGTTCAACTGTTTTGATGACATAGACTGCCTACTGTCCTATAAGACTGTCTGTTTTATCTGAATGCTGTTGTGAACGACATTGAGCTTTTTGGATGTCATTTTCAACAGAACATTTACCAGGAAAGGTTTTGGTTATATTGTAGTACATTAAATATATTTTTGTAACAATGCGTTACACACGTAAACAGACAATTTAGTTTTAGTCTGCACTTTTACATATTTCTTACATATAAAGTCACATATAGGGAAGATTATTATAATTTGATAATTGAGCCAAAGCGATTGTTAATTGTAATAGAGAATGTAATTTATTTGTTGTGTCGCAGGCAATAGACACGTACAGTAACATATAAACCATTTGTAACCGACTGTTGTATTGTTTATTTACCTTCTTCTAACGATAGGTAAACATCCCACTCTTTATCTCTGTCAGGCTAAAAGAGGTCCAGTGTAACCCAACCAAGTGACGTGTCGGCAGGTTAACTATCCTTTCCTGCTCTGCTCATCCAGCAGTATCTGTCACACCTGTCAATCAAGCCCTCATTAATCAAGCTGCCTGACGAGAAGCATGCAGCAGAGAAAGTGCTGCTGTCCCTCCCCCCCTTCCCTCCCCCCTTCCCTCCCCCCTTCCCTCCAGCCCTCCCTCGCTCCCCTCGCCCTATCCGCCTGTCACACTCAGCATCAGCCAACATCTGGCATCTTCATCGCTGCACCTCCACCTACAGCACCACCAGGGATGATTTCTCGACAGAGATTTTAACTTTCGTGTACATTTCAATATTAAGACATCTTTCAAAGAAAATCTTAAAAATGTGTCTTGAAAAGGGGTGTGCGTGAGTTCAGTTCTCCTGTTGTGCAGGACCGGGGTGAGTCTGTCAGAACAAGCCCCGAGACACTTCTCCTTCTGGGGCCCAGCGGAGAGATCCTCAACCACGGCCTTTATCAGCGGAGATGTCTCACCTAGACTGAGGCTAATGTCCCCGACCAGGCCCTGGCTCTTCAGTCCACCAGAGGTGTCAGGCCATGAGTCAGGGTCCCAGGGTGTGGGGCTAGACACCCTCCCCCTGCCCACATTCTCTCCTGGGCTGCAGCTCTGAGGGGGATGGGGAGGGTTGGAGGGTGGTGATGTGGGGGAGGGATTGGGTGGTGGTGATGGGAAAGGGGGGGGGGCGTGGTGGTGGGGTGACGGGAGCAGGCTAAAGTGGGGAAATAGCTGCAGGTGGTTCTGGGGGAGATCTTATCAGTCGCTAACAGAGGAATGACACCATAATGGGGCGGCAGGGGTGCTGTTACCTCCTCCTCCACCTCCCTTTACTCACACCCTCCCTCCTCCCCCTTTCTGACAAATTAAGATTAATGACAGAGATAAGTAAAGGCCCCTGGCCCACATTTTCTCCACGTTGCTTGGTCAGACAGAGGATGAGAGAAGAGGAGTGTCCCGGAGTCGACAGATTCCCTGATATCACCCTGTCGTGCATCGGGATCTGGCTCCATCAAATTGGGATGCAACCACATTGTCTTATAAATCCATCGCTATTGGTATGTGCTCGGCGACATTGCTCAACATAACACTTGAGAAATTCTCTCTCTGTCTTCCTCTCACACGCCCGCATGCATACCTTACACAATCGATTCTAAGGGTGGAAAGAACAGTCTGTACGGCAATAAAGATGTAGAATCTAGACACACCCCAGGTTCAAATTGCCCCCCCCAGTTATAAAGAGTCTCAACAGTGTCATACCAATGATTTCACTATATGTGAATGTGACATTTATGTCCAATAGAAATTATGGTACTTTTTTTGTGAGAGTTAGTGAGGAGGGTAAAAGTTAGTCTGCCTCCACACCTGTAGGTTTACCAAGTCTGCCTCCAGGGACAACTTTTTTACCCATAATGCCAGTCTTTGTCCATGTTTTCGCTAGAATGCTGGTCCTGGTCCTAGTTCAGGTTTTAGGCCAGGTGATACACCTGTTGCTGGCTCTTGTTTTAGTTATAATCCTTCCATTCCTGGTCCTATTCCGAGCCCCGGTCCCAGCCCAGGTTTAGTCATGGTGCTAGCTGTGTTGCAGCGCAGTTGCTGACCAGTGTCTACCCTGCCCTACAGGTGGAGGTATGTGTTTCTCAGGTCGCTGTAATCCAGGCCAGGCCAGATAGAGTTTCACAGGTAAAGGCTCTCCTCTAATCCTATCACACAGAAAGAGCGGCCAAGGGTAGAGGTCCTGCATAATCCCATCTTTATCTGCATCGGAGGAGCAAGGGGAAGAGGAAGAGATTACAGACCAACTCTCCCTGAATGTATTGAATAAATGTTTGCACACCAAACGCCAAAGGAAAAGTGTCAGAAGCAGTTTTTTTAACTCTCGATGAATGCCCACAGGAAGTAGAACACACCAAATGAATGAGTAAATACATCTGTCTATCAGCTGGAAGGCAGTCTGGAATGAATAATGGCTGGTTATTCAGACAGAGGAATCTTATCGGTAAACAAACTCCATCTCTCATCTTAACATAATGATGTTTCCTTTTTGGTTGTAGGATCATTTTGACGATAGTAGTAGATGACTAAGATTGTAAACGACAAGGATCTGTGCCCTCAAAGACCATCTTAAGTAACAAACATTTATGGAAGTGCTCCACACGCAAGTTAATAACATCAATGTCTCTGGTGTTGGTGTGTGAGCTGTATTCTGCCACAGTCTGATAGAGACATAGACAGCATGCTAGATCCAAGGCCGGGGTCAGTGATGAGAAAGTCAAACAACCTCGGGAGAATACAAATGATGTACAAGCTCAGTCCAAAACAGACAGAGACAAGACATTGATGTGTCCAACACAAACACTGGGAGCACATACAAGACTGTAGATAAATAGTTTATTAAACAGTGTGAGATTTCCTTTGTCTTTCAATTTAGAACTGTCTCAGTTGTTGTACTTACACTCCTTTCTTTGTCATAAAAGAACATTTAATTTAATTCTACATATTAAAACTGATCATTTCTTTCTTCTTTTTTTTTACTGTCACACAATCCTAAAGGGCAGATTGCCTCATTCTGCTCCCTGTCTCTGCTAAGTGTATGAGTCTTAGAGGAAGAGTGTTTCCTTTGAAGGCAGGTAGCATGCGTAGCGGTGGAGTGGGGAGGAGCCAGGGAGGGCATGTCCGGACAGCAGTGGACCCTGAGTGATGAGACACGGGAGCAGCAACAGGACACCTCTCCCCCTTCTCCTGGTTCCACACAGTCATGCGGATCACAGCTGGGAGAGACGGCTTCAGATCTACAGAAAATATGTCAACTCAAGGGACTCATTGCGTGGTGCCCTTCAACAATATATTTTGTCGTTAGTTGTTTATTTATTTGTATGTCCCCCCCCTCCCTCCTCATTTGAACAGTGGCTTGTGGTGTTGTGGAATTTCTTTGTGATGTTCAACACAGCCGTTCCAAGAGCTGATCCAAGATGGAAGTGGATATGGTTCAGATGCAATGACTCACTTGACTTGAAAAGAGTCTTTAAAGAGATCTGTACTGACAGCTCCTATCATGACACTGGGCACCAACTTATTTGGTCCTCAGATCTAGATTTCCAGTCATGGGAAAATGCCAGTGTGATGTGACTGTCACCACTCGTTTTGCACTGTGTACCTCATGTATTTCCTCAGGAGTTTCCCGGCTGGCTGACAGCTGATGTCCCTTTCTTGTCCCCAGATGAAACACAAGATCAAATGTAATGTGAACAAATCTAGAAATGTAGATTTGACAGTGATTGTTATGATTCGGTATGTTGAGTTTATTTTGGTGGTTGCATGAAATCTAGTGATTTATTTATTTATTATTATCTGTATTGTTTTTGCATAAGATATTCTTTAGCTCAATATCTACCATTTATCAAGGCATGACATGTTCCTGTGTCCTTTGTAGGATCTCCATCCTACTGATAGGGGGCAGTAGAGGTTAACATTCTCTTCAACAAACAATGTTTCAGCCGCTGCGCTGCCGCAATACGAATAGACTGTACCCAGGCAGCGAGACAAAGGATTTAAAAAAAAATTTTTTTATTTCTTCCTTAAAAAAACAAAACTTTGTTTCTTGGTCTATGCGGAGATATTAAGATTTGTAAAAAAATTATAAGCAAATTAAAAGAACCTCTGTCACCTGGTATCTGACAGTCTCTAAATGACCATAATAAAAACAACTACTAATATGTCATTAGATCAACACTGGGTTGAAACCATGAAATGAAACCATCAATTAGAAAACATAAGTTTTCAAACCATTTTTGAGGTTCATGTTGTTTAATTGTAACTTGTTTAACTACATGCTCTTATGGTTCTTCCCTATGGCTTTTATTTCGTTTTTTTCACAATGTATGCTTCATGTTTGGCTACCCGCTATGTTTGGGGCTACCTCAGTGTTATGATCAGTGACCTATGCACTTTTGTAAAGCTCTCTCTTGGAAGTCGCTTTGCATAAAAGCGTCTGCTAAATGAATACATGTAAATGTAATACAAATCTGAATTATTATTTTCTAAACATTTGTAATCATTTGCCAAAATGGAAACATTTGATAAACTTAGAACATGGTAGTTTCATGCTGGCAGTGAACGTCCTGAAATAGACTGGCCTGTTTAGGGTTTGCCTCTTTTTAAGCAGTTTATATAGTAGACAAGACAACATTTTTGTAGATAAATAAGAATAACATTTGCTATTGCATGTTCCTATTATTATGATAAGTATTCAACACTGCAGTTTTGGATCATGCAAGCCGATTACAGAAGATTCCCTTTTGACTACTGAAAGCATACAGTACATGATTCATGCTTTCCCCTTCATTATCATATCACGTATCGTATCTATTATACAATAAATAAGAAGGTTATGTCTGAGGGAAGTTGTCAGTCTTTAAACTAGGTGAATGACCCTGACTCATCCGGAGGCAGACACTAGTACATCATGATCTCCTTGGGCACGTCCTCTGTGGGCCTCTGCTGTTCTTGCCTCTGGGTGTAGGCTGCATGCTCGTACAGGTACACCAGGAGAATTGCCAGTAGGTTGAGGACCAGGTAAGGGATCAACATGAAGAAGCCCACCCCCATCTCAGCGCTCTTGTTCTTCAGGTCCACTGAGTTCGGACCCAAAATGTTCTCCACCAGACCCTCGCTCATCCTGGTCGCTATGACGTTCACAACGTACAGGATGAGGGCCAGGAAAGACATGCAGGCTGCAGTGGAAAAGATAATCGTTGAGTTAATCTAAAAAAAACATTTAATTTCATCTGCTGCTTCTGATAAGAGACATAATCAACAACTGACTGACCAATCAATAAGTCATGATAAGTCAGTTTTCTCATACACCGTCAGGCATTTCCAGAACCCCGGAGGGTGCGGTGGTACTGGGCTGGAGTCTCACCACTGGCTGAACTGCAGGCGTACAGGCCCAAGGGGCCCATGTAGGTCTCATAGGGGTTACTGACGCTGTTGTAGAGGGTGATGAGGATGCTGCTAGCTGAGCCAAGTAGACAGAGAGCCAGAAGGCAGATGACCAGGGCATGGAGGACCACTGGAGCTCCACCCACCTGCCCCAGCATGGACAACACTGCAGGAGAACAGCAGCTGTGTTCAGGAACCAATACAACATCTGGAGACACTTAATCAGACAGGGTAGTGTCACACAGATCTTGATTCCAGATAATGTGGTCATTGGAGACACTATCCACTATGGGTTTGGAAATCGAATCCAGCAAGCAGTTAGTGACTGTCCAGTTCTCCTGGTAATCTAAACTGTAAGGCCAAGTTTCCCAGACATGGATTCTTCCTAGTCCTAGCTAAGATTATTTTTCAATGATCTTCATAGAATGTATTTTTTACTTTAGGACTAGGCTTAATCATTGTCTGGGAAACTGAGTTTAGATTAAAAAGGGTGACCATTTAAACATTCTGTCAAGGGTTTACAGATGAAAAATAACCATTTGTCTCATTACAAGTTACATGTTCATGACTGTAATGTGCACTGCATCTGTAAAAAACAAAAAAAAAGATCACTTCTTAAAGTGAATGGGTTGAAGGATTAAAATGGCAAGAGTTCTTCATGTTCCATAATTTACTTACACACTGTATTAGCACCCAATTTAAAGAGATGATAACCAACCTTTAACAGGTTCTCCTCCTCCATATGTTGGACATGCGTTTCTAACAAAATCTCCATTGAAAAGTCCGAGCTTCAGTTCGGCGGTGCCATTGAATGAATTGTCACCTTTCTTAGAGCACTCCATGGTGGACGAGGCCCATTCTGTCGACATCCCAAATCCCAGTATCACCACGGCAACAGCCGAGGCATTTGCACTCAACAAGAAGTGAAGGATCTTCTTACTGGAAGGCATTGTCACTAAAACCTCAGATTTCGTTAAAACACAGAGCTATCTTCAGATATAGAACGCGACAATATACCCCCTGGGACAGAGGACGTACCTTCCTGGGTGGACTGGTGGGGACTGCAGATCGTAAACCTAGCCTACTGGATGAGCGTTAACTTTATGAGCGTGAACTTTGGTCTAAGAAATACGGTTGTCATAGTGTTGATAGCTACCATATTCCCAAACACCATAAAGGGGATAGGCTACCAATTGATACCAAGTGGAAATGTAACATTTGATACATGGACATGATACATGACATGATACTGCCAGCTTTTCCAAAAAGCTTTTTTTTATGTCACTGCAGCTCCCCGAGATGAGCTTTTTCTTGTCCATTATATGCCCCTTCGTTTTGATGTGTTTATTGTCCAAAAATTACCAAATAATTTTGTAAGAGTTCATTGTGTTCAGCTAACATGGTGTAATGTAACATAACAGGTGGGAAATTACAACCAACAATAAACATTAAATCAACAACTCATTGGCCTAAATCACTAAACATTGATGCCCTTCTTTAACCTCACTAACCTCATAACCTCAATAAAATATAATAAATGTAATAAAGCGGTTTTAGTTCATTTTTCTAACAATATGAACACCCTGTTAGGTGTGCACCTAACAGGGGGGAATTTTGTTAACTATGTTAGCCCTAGCTCCGTGAGTGATCATGATCTAGCTAGCACGAGACCCTGCATGCGAACAGCATTTTACTGCCTATATAAAACCATGTTTTAAATTATAAAATTGTATTTATTTTCTTAACAAAGTAGCCTAACAGGGTGGAAATTGAAGGTTGTGATAAAAGGTTGACATTATGAAACTTGGAAAAATATATAAATCTGAAAGTTAATTCTTACTTCAGTTGGCTAAATTTAATGAACTTTGTGTCATGGGAAGTGTAGGCTATTTTCTTAAGAGGGAAAAACTACAAACTAACAGAGTGGAACTTTTTGGGAACACACACAGTAAATCCCCCCCAAAATGGTTTACATTCTATTTAAGTACAAAGATTTTAACTTGATCCAAAACATAATGAGCAAATCATTTGAGTATTTTATTATTTAATGACTGATATTTATTGTAAAAAGTTGATCATTTGTGCTGGGGACATGGCAAAACATGGCAAAACGAACATGTGTACAAAATACCAAAGTGGTACAAATACAAAAACATTGTCTTAAAGACACTTTTTGGTTATTTATGATAAGGAAGACCTAAACCTATTATTAAAGCCTTTTAGAATAAACATTTTTAACATTTTACAGCAATTATGAAGTAGGATTTCCTGGGGACATTAAAAGCCCCCCGGTTAACAGGATTGACCCAGCTGCTACACTGTAGCACAATGTCTTTCTCTTGGTTACCCCTAGTAGGCCTAGGCCCTACATTATATTACCACAGATAAATACATTTCTGACTGAGATATCAAATGAAGAAACCTAAGTAATGGCTGCTATATGTCCACCTCATTTCTGCCCCATGAACAGGTTCGATGAGGGATTCTCAGCGTGGATCCAAAGTCCCTCTGCACCGCCTAATGTGAATGATGCCATAAAACACCAAAGAGATCAATCATTTACATTTCCCATCAGGAGCACTGCTCATGCAAATTATCATCTTGCTCATACAAACACAGCTACACACACACACATAGACTACTCACTCACCCCCTCCCCCCCCCACACACACACACATACACACACGTCTATCATACAAACTTTAATAATATTACACGTATTTTCAGTCTCTTTAGACTTTTTTTCCGTCAAAGTTTAGCTTGTATGTCTACGCTAAGTGGTTTCCGTACAAGTGTACTGACAAATAGATGCGCCAGGCGGCTCCATTTCTTCAGCGGCTGGAGAGGAGAGCGGATCGAGGTTAGACGCTGACAGTTACGTACGAATAAACACAATTGGTTTCTTTCCTGTGACAGGCAGTTGAGACTAAAGAATCTTCGCTCTGTTCATACCCATCCTGAGGAATTCTGAGATCTTCGGCCGATGCGAACACTGGATTTAATGACACGGTAGGATTTGAATTATAGGTCAGTTCATGGATTACGATTTAATCAACACCAACCACAACAGTTTGACAGTGTACAATATATTTGGTGTGTACATGAGTGGCGATACATTGCCCTATTACGCACCGGTAGGCTATTGAAAGATGATTGATCAAACGTCAGCATTACTGGGAAGTATGCTACATGGTTCAGATATCAAATGTAGCGTATTTGTGTCATTATTTCGCCGTGGCATGACTGACTCTACATTTGCAGCACTAGTAGTTATATTTGACAAACGTGCGCGTTAGGCGTGTTACCCTCTGACAACCTGGGAGGACTCCTGTCAACCCATAGTGAATGTGGGTTACTGGAGCAATCGTTTTTGTTTTTTGTCAAGCCGTGATTTCTGTCCAACGATTTCTTTATAATTCTGCCATTTATTTGTGGTCATAATGAATATAGCTTTTGTCGAAAGAAGATTTTCGCCCCGCAGATGGTTGAGCAACAGCGCGAGCGCCAGCTCAGACATGTAGGCAACGTGGGATCTACTTGACATTTCAAGATGCAGAGTAAAGTGAACTTCAATCTTGTGATTGATATAAGCTACAATAGCTCACCTAACATCACATTGTTTTGTAGTTGTGTTAATTCTAGACTGTGGTAGACTGGTAGTTTATCGGTTCATTAACATGTTGTCTCCAATGCATTTTGGGTTTACTGTTGCTTGGTAATTTCACACTGAGCGGTTTTTGATGTGTCTGACTGAAGATCGGTTCCTAAAATGATATGCACCACGTTATTCTGCTATGCCATTTCCTAGTCCCCTAAATCTGGTGTATTCACCAATGTGTTTACACCGCCCAAACCATACCAGGATTGATTTAGCTAAATAGTAACAAGGTTGTGAAATGTATTTAATATGCTTGGGCTTGTCTGTTTTAGGTGTCCAGACACATACATACCTAGATTAAATCCCCAAAGATGTTCACAGGAAGTGAGTTCTGCTCATTGGGCAGTGTGTCTGCCAGCATGGAGCCCATCCTTGGATCTTAGAGGCAGGGATTTTTATTACCGTTTTGAACACAGATTCACATCTCAGTCGGTGCTGAGACCCCATACTGTGTTCTGCCTCCTCTGTGTTTGCTACTATATTTAACATTCCATGTGAAGGTTCTCTCTTTAGTGGAAGGAGAACTTGCTAATAGGTTTAATGGCGGAGTAATTATGGAGTGAAGGCATTCCTAACCCTAACTATTTGAGATGTGAGACAATGTCCTCATGGATACTGCAGTCAAAGCCAGCAGAATTGTCCAGTAAAAGACTGTGGTTTTGATTGACAAGAAAGAAACCAGTCATGGGCATACAACTTGATGTTGTCCCGTTTGCTCTAGTGCAAGACCACTTCAGCCCATACTCCGACAATGCTTGTGGCTAGTTTGTGCCTAGGGCTGATGCCATACAAACATGACTGTGTGTTTTACAGTTTGCTTTGTGCCTTCTTCAAACACACGGGATAGCAGTCTGGAGGGCTGTAACTGTAACTGTGCTTCCTGTTGGAAAGACCCGGCGGAAACCCCCTTGTTCTCCCTTCCCAGAGAGGTGGGACCTCAGTTCCAGAGTGGGGGTGTGTCTCCTGAGGGAGGAGGCCCTGGGTGGAGACCTATTAAAACACACGGCTACAGGGGTAAGCCACAGCTGTACAAACTCTGCTACCTGCAGGCCCAGCCCTGTTCAGAACCACACAGCACAACACAGCACACTGGTTTGGTCCTCACATCCTATGACCAGTCTTAGTATCAGCAAACATCACGTTCGCATGTGTGCCCGATGTTTGGTCGCTTGGCGGTTGTTTGTTTGTGTTTATGGTCAGGCACATTTTAAGACTCGGCAAGGTCAGAGCTGTTGTCTGCAGGAAAACAGCTGGTCAGAGATCAAGGATGTGCCCTTTCAGTTGTAACAGACTTAATAGCCATCTGTTAGATGTAGTGTCTGTCTGCCTGTTTTATCCTCATGACTAAGGATGTGACGAGCACATGGCACACACATGGGATGGGACAGGGAGGGCAGACAGAGACGAAACTATTCTTTTTGTGGACAGAGGAGAGGACAAGGGAGAAGTAAGCCCCCGTCTAGCTGGAGGAAAGACTTCTGGTTTGAATAAGGGAAAGAGCACAGGCGAAGGAGCGAATGATGTCACTGCAATTGGCTGCCCAGAAATATAATGGTGTATATCCCTTAAGGCAACACATAGTTTCTCTGTAGTACTCTGTAGTCACTTGTTACACTACAAAGCGCATCTACGGAATGTTTTGAAAAACTCTTCCAAGTGGTATTGAAATGAACTTGTAAGTATCTTTTAGTTTTGGATATTTTGTAAAAATGCTGTGTTTGTGGCTTTTTAGCCCAACATTCCAGCTTGCAAGAAATACCAACATGCATATACATACATGTAAGCGTTGTTTACGATGATCATGATGCAATAATCCTAAACTCACTATGCTTGGCATGCATACATAAACAGAGCTGAGTTTTGAGGCCAGAAAAATATGTCAATGTGGTGACCTGCTAAGGGACTGACAGCAGGGTGTGACCCAGAACAGATTAACATTCTGGTTATGTTGCTCCAGGGCCTGATGTAGTTGAAGTAAAAGTAAACACTTGACAGTCTCTGGGTTTCACCTTGAATCCACATATGAAAGTCAACATTAGCCTCTTTTGGAAAACAATATCTAACGCTTGGCTTCATATTGCAAATGTGTCCTATAAAGCATAAGGCCTTGACGTTAAAGAAGCCAACTTTTTTAGAATATACCAGAAGTCAAAGTTAATATTTTAAATTATTCATCTTGAAAAGTTACACAACTACTAAACCATTCTGCTGGAAAATCCTACATCTTCTATCAATATCCTTCTATCTAATTCCAAAATTATTCTGAGGATTTGGGGGTGATAGTGGAAGCCATCCCTTTGAAGGTAACATACCATCTGATAGGGAGATGTGGAGCAGTACTGGATCAGCTGGACCCAGCAGGCTTTATATGTTTTATTCCCCCACGGTTCTGTGGCTGTTTGATTGTGGTTGTATATTAAACCTCCCTAGATCTTCATATATTATTTATATTCTGAAACAATCAGAGAAAGTTTATCTAGTCTGCTACTCCTATAAGGTAGTTTGAATCAACACACAAATGACACTGAGGTACAATCATTGCATAATATAAAGGTTATGAGAAGTTGATGAATATAAAATATGTGTTATTAGAATGTTAGGTCGGTCAGAAAGACCTTTTGACGTTTTGAGCAGGTTGTTCTGGTCGTCATATGACATCGAGAGCAGAACAGAACTGTACTATGACATCACACTGATGTCCTGTACCTGCTGGGTTGGGGCCCCTGAGAGGTTAACAGAAGCCTGTAGTTTTACAGTCTTGGTGGAAAGACTGACAGTTTTAGCTCCTCTAACACACTGTTGCTAAGACATCACACGCATTCCTGTACCTCAAGTTCTGTATGATAATGTTGTTGCCAGAATTGGCAGATGATGCAAACTGTGTGAAACTATGGAAACGACTGTATGTATTTACAGTCATTTCATCCAATGCAAGGCAAAAGTTGACTTTGAGTTCTAAGTTGAACATCTGATCTAACGAGGGAGCTTTTTCCCGTCATGTAATCGCTGTTTAATATTTGGCTGGTTATGGCTTCCGGCAATATAAAGAGCTGGGGTCTTTTTCCAACCCTGTTTCTGGTGTTGGCTTGCCATTGATTTCCACAGGAAGGTGTGGCTGTGATAGTGAGTCTCCCGTTGTGATATACCGTACTGAGAGAATGATTATGTTCACTAACCTCTGCAGGATCATAAAGCACAGCGCCTAGCAGGAGTCACATCAAGGTTAGTGTCTGTCTGATGGCTTACTTTATGGGTCAGTACTGCCCTCATACACCCACGTGCTAATATGGTTTATATCCCTGCAAAGTATGAAACACTCCCAACAGTTGCTTTTCAATAACCTACCGCTGAAACTAGCGGTGGGCTTACGTCTCTACTGCTAATTGAATACGAATAAAGACATTCTTCAGACAGTTTTTAAATCTGGTTCCTGATGTTTTTGACAGCTTGTTGTACAAAAGTCCCCAGAGCACGCACTGATGCCATTGAGGCCTCGGTCTTGAAGACAGCTGGAGAGCTAGAGAGAGGAGAGGAAGTCTTGATCCTGGAGGTCGACTCAGAGCAAATAATGGCTTGCTTGTGTCACTACAGAGCCTAATGACATGCAGGAGTACACTGCTTGATGAATAATGGATGGCTTACAAAAGCAGACGCATTTCCTATTCGCGGGCGTGTAACGCACCAAGCTGCATGATCATTTCAGCTTGTTTGCTGATATCCCTATTGTATTTCCAGGTGCCATAATGTGGAATCTGCTGTATAAACAGGCTCACCATAGCACTGAATGTAAGGGAATTTGAACATCCTAATAATTTTTCGGTAGTTAATTAAAAAAATGTTAATTTTATAAATATATTTCACATTTTTAAGGGAAATAATTAGTTAGTTAGTTAGCCATGCTAAGACCACTGACTGCTTTTTGAAATCATCAACTGAGATTCCCCCATTCATATGTACCAGATCAAGGGCTCATCACTGAAGTAATTCACTAAACACGCTGTTGCTTTTTCTGTGGTGTCAGAAGGAGGTAAGGAACAAGAGTGAGCGTGGGTCAGCTCTTTCAATAAAGGTGCCTTTTAACTTCCCCGTCTTTGGCTCCTTTGTAGCGGGCAGCGCTGAATGTGATGGCTGTGTCTAAATGAATGCAGTCAGATGCTGCAGTGAGAGAGGAGCTGCAGCCAGGAACCAGCCGACACGTCCTGCATCCTGATAAGCAGCACCAAGCACCAGTGCACCAACTAGCAGCACCAATGGTGTGGGCTGATGCTAATGTATGGTTGGTGATGATCACGCCTGTCCTGGTGAACATGGTTCAAGGTTAAATGCAAACTATAATTGGTTTGTTTTGCCTTGTAAGCATTAAGAAACCCTAGAAGAGATTTGTAATTGGAGTCTTATTTCAGGGAATTTTATGCAACCACGCAAAATATTTTACAACACACTAAACACCAAAACACTGTAAACACTCACAGGGGTTCAGAACACAGTTTTGTGCCACAAAAGTCTTAGTCTTACATAAACCCTGTATGGAAAAGAAGCGGTTCCAGGTTTTGTCCGGCTAGTGCTAACCAACCCAGCAGGGGGGCTTGAGTTCCCAGGGCCCAGGGTTGTAGGGGTGAGGGCGGGGGGGGCGGGGCGGGGTGGAGGGGGGGAACAGATTGTTATTCACATAAACACCGTGACCCCCACATGCACTTGACCAGCAGTCCATTATCCCACACCATCCACCGCTTACATGGACAACGATGACATACTTGCTGATCTGTTAAATTATATTCAAGTTGCTTGTTCCTCAGAGGGTATGCTTATTGAGTGTAAAAAAAAGCTTAAGAATTTCAGAGATTCAGTTACCCAGAAGAATGACAGGGTTTTATGACGAAACAAACAGACTGTGAAAACATGGTTGTAAGGGAACTAATTGTCGACTCCTCTGGCACAGTTATTAGTCATCTTGATAACCTGGGCCTTAACTATGTTTTACAGTAGAGAGCAAAGAGTCTGACCTCCCACTCCTCCTTCTAAAATGCTCCACTTCTTTTGTGTGTACAGTGTGTGTGTGTGTACAGTGTGTGTGTGTGTGTACAGTGTGTGTGTGTGTGTGTGTGTGTGTGTAAGCTTATAAGGGGCAGGGACCACAAACAATGATCTAAGCTCCTAGCTCTCTAAGCAATGGTGACTTGAAGGAGCTACAGGGGGAGGGGAGCCAAAGGAGAGAATCACAATAAGGATCTGTCTCTGTGCTCGCTCGCCCAGTGTTTTTCACTGTGTGGGCTGTGGGATAGTCCTCTTTGAGAGAGGATGTTTACCACAGTGAAACTACTTGTCTTCCCATGCTCTTGTTGAACATCTGGACCTCAATTAGAATACAAATATACATTCAGGATGTGTGGTTCAATCATAAATTGCTCCTGTGTGTGTGTGCCGGCCATGTAGCAATGACCATGGCCAATGGCCACCTTCTCATCTCTTCTAATTTGATAGTTTATTTTTTAAATTGTAAATAGACCACTTCCTGAGCATGTACATACCAAGTACATATTTTGCGGTGTGTGCGATATACAGTTTCTTAGCTCTCTGTCTGAACACAAAGATTTGATGTTTAGTTCAGGGTTTCCCGCAGCACTTTGCAGTTAAGGCGGCCACCTTAACAACACACGCCTGCCACCTTAACTACTAACTACTCAAGTTTTCTCCCTTTCATTCCAACGGCAGACTCCCTTCTCTGCAGAACTTCGTCTTTTGAGGACCCCGGTCCGTCAGCAAACCTCACCCTCACCCCACCTCACCCTACCACCTTGAGTAACACATTTTCTGTTAGTTGGTTCATAGATTGCATTGGTACTGCAGTTGGTTAGAAAGAAACCCCACCCATCCTCTGATAAAAAATGTACATCTTCCTGATACCTATCCCCTTCCTCTCTATGGTTATCCCTTCTGAAGCTGACCTCAGATAGTTGTCGTTTCATATCTTGGCCATCTCTACAGTTCTGGAGAGTGAGTCTAACGTATAGCTGCCTTGTGAGAGTCCCCGACCCCCCCTCTGCCCTGCCCAGTCCGGGGGCTCAGGGAGGGGACAGGAAAAGAGTCGGGATCATCAGATCTCCCCAGTCCCCAGGGAGAGAACAGGCCTTGATCTGTCTGGAGACTCAGCCATTCTCAGTTTCACTTTACTGTATATCAGTCAAGGGGAACTGGGGCGATGTCTTTTTTTTCTTTGCTAGGGATTTAACTCTGTTTGATATAGGATATTCCGCAGTGCTGAGACTGGGACTATAGGCTACTCATGTGTCCCATTCAGAAGCAAAAACAAATCCAATCGTGCTCTGGGCTGCAGACACGAGACGCAGCGCCTCCTCAGGAAGGTCTGTTGGACTTGGCCGGTCCCAACACAGGAAATACACCGAGCTATGAGCCAACACCAGGCCACTGCTGTCCTATCACGTTCAGCAACTGTGTCTCTGCAGGGGGTGAGCTGACTCCTTAGTTAGACAGAGAATGTCTTCAACCTCACCCATGAGAAACTCATTAGCTTGCACTCGTTTGAGTTTATTACGCTCAGCCAGTGTCATGAGATGGTCCACACTTGCTGTTAGCCCTCAAGTGAGCACTTGGGTCTGGGGTTCTGTGTATGTACATTGCTGTGGGAAAGCTAGCCCCCCCCTGTAGCTTCTTCTTATTATTTTTGTTTGACTGGAGACGGTGGTACAGTAGACTAATGCTGCTATGACGCCTGTCATTTTGCCATGAGCTGAGAAAGCATAGTGGAGGTAAAGGGTTTGTTTTGACTGTATCCACACCCTGTTGTTTCAGACTATCAGGTCTGTGGAGAAGGTTATAAACCCACCGTGATCCTGGACACTCACACACTGCATACCTCTGTCTGTAACTGGTTAAGTCCAGAATTTGGGTTTTGGTGGCTGAGATGCGGACTGGAGATGGAAGGGGTGGGAAAAGGGGGCTTCTTTCTTTTCTCATTTGGATTTAATGTGGCATCACGCTTGGCTCTGCACCACTACTGGAGATGAAACACCGGGGAAACCATGGGTGGCGGTGCCAAAAACACATTCCCCACATGATGAAGGGGAATTTTGCAGTGCGTATTCTTTTCGTTTGCATGTGTCCAATTAGGCAGTTCTCAGATGTGTCGGAGGCCTTGGTGTGTGTGAGGCCCATGGGATCCCTGCTGCAAGCTCCCTTGGTGTTTGCTAAACAGGACATGGGTGGTAGGCCTACCTTGGACTCAACTGTCCCTTTATCTCATCTGTTTGTTTGGTTGGTTCGGGCTGCAGTGTGGACCGCATGTCTTGATGTGAAGTATTCTCTCACTGTTTCTTGGTGTCCTATCTTTGTCTTCTCAGTCAGATGAAGGTTATGCTGCTAAAGGAAAGACTAGAAGCTTCCAAAGTTAACCAACAACTGAACGCTCTACAGTACACCCTCTCCCATGTTTGTAACAGACTAACAGTCCAGCCCATCTTTTGTGTTAGAGTCTGAGCTGCAGCTTGAGGAGCTCATTCTGCTGGATCAGAAGTAATTGTGGATGTTGTGAACATTGTGTGAGGCCTGCTAGAGATGCAGTGTATGGAATTGTCTTTGTAAGGGTGTGTCCCTTTGGGCTGCTGTGCCTCAGTGACATGGCCCACACAGAAAGTCATTAGAGAAGGCCTCGTTCTGATGACTCCATCCACAACAATGGATCCTCACTACACAGCTGGCTTCCACACAACCTCTTAGAAATAACCTTATTTGGAATTTGAATATAATGTGTGAAATGGTTCTCACATTGGCTCCAACTGAGCAGAATAGAAGCCCAGCATCGAAAAAGTTTGTTCTGTTTTTGTTTATATATTTTTAACATTTATGCTTTTCTGTTGGACAGTATAAATACTGTACAGTAGCAGTCCAGGTTGTGTTGATCATGGAGTGTTGATCATGGAGGATGGGTCAGATGGGGTTGGTTTAGTCGGGCGACTTGGGGATAGGGGTACAGGCAAGAATGGAAGATGTATGCAGTCAATATTTGCTTAGGAGAAATACCAGCCGTGGACCTCAAGACCTTATTAGTGTGTTAATTAGCATGCCTGCTTGTTGCTTTGGATACTCCCTACTAATTCTTAGTTTGAGGAAACAAAACATGGTTCTGTGGTTAAAGTGTGAACAACAGACTCTGCATCAGTATGGCTAGCTGGTTAGAAACCACAACAGGCCTGAAGGCGACAGTATGTTGTCCAGAGAGAGTAGACTTGGTTCTGGCATGTCACATCCTCTGACAGAGCCTTAATGATAGTCCGTGTGTGGCCTTGTGACCCAGGGGGCTGATCGGAAAGAGCGTTCTAATAACGCCTCTGGAACAGTTGCTGGGTTGATTAGGGTCTGAGTTGACGCAGGCTCAAAGTTTGACCTTTGGAAGCTCGCTGGGTCTACAACGATTTTCTGTCATCTCTCCGTTAGCCCAGTAGATCATGCTGCCCCGAGGGGAGGGGCTGGCTGCATCCCTCCTCTCTTCCTCAGCAACTCCATTCTTCCCTTCTCTTTTTGTGGGTTTGTCTGTTTTGTTTGTCTGGAAGGGACCAGAATTAGGCTGTGGGGACTTCCATGTCTGACTGGTTGATGTGTAAGCCTTAAGGGCATTTCAGGGAGCTTATAGTCACACACAAGACATGAGATTCAGCAGTGTAGCTTTGTCAGTTAATAATGGGGTGAACTGTTTAGAAGCGGGTTGCGTACTGGAGTTCCCTCAGCCATATTAGGTGAAAATGGCACGGTTTATGCTTTGGCTCTATCACTGAAGAGATATCTCATTACATGTAGCAATTACATCCCTAGCAGCCAGTCAAATTGCCCTCTTTTTTGTGCTAAATGGGCTGCCTTTAACAGGGCTGACATTGAACCACTGAGCCGTCATTGGGTCCAGCCGCTTCATTGCAGAAAGGTTTATGTGGTGTAGTGCAGAGTGCTTGTTTGTTTTGTTTGTCTCAGTGCACATGCAAAGCATCTGATGGATTTGGTAAAGGTATATTTATGTGGGGGCAATGCATACCATATTATAATCTTTGGATTAAAACATATCGGCATAGTGGGTGTTATTTTAATCAACATTTTGTCACTTGACAGGAAGCTGGCTGCGGATCCTTACACCAGCAGGGAAAAGGATTCTCACTGGCTGTGTCTGAGTCATGTCAGCAGATTGGCAGATTTTCTGATGTCATTTGTTTTTGTACTGCAAGGACGGGTCACAAAAGCAACCCTGCAGCCTCTTTCTTCCTTTCTTCTCTCTCTCTCTCTCTCTCTCTCTCTCTCTCCTCTCTCTCTCTCTCTCTCTCTCTCTCACTCTCTTCTTTCTCTTCCTTTTTCTCTGACTCCTCTCTGTCTTTCAGCCCCCTCAAGTGAAACTTCATCCCAGGCAAAAGATTAGGGTTTAGAGTTGTATTTAGTTATCTTCTGTACAAGAGATACAAACAGGATAAGAGTAGGGTTTAGTTATTTTCTTTACATGAGATATAAACAGAATGAGAGTAGGGGTTAGTTATCTTTACAAGAGATACAAACAGGATAAGAGTAGGGTTTAGTTATTTTCTTTACAGGAGATATAAACAGAATGAGAGTAGGGGTTAGTTATCTTTACAAGAGATACAAACAGGATAAGAGTAGGGTTTAGTTATTTTCTTTACAGGAGATATAAACAGAATGAGAGTAGGGTTTATCTTTACAAGAGATACACTCACCAGCCACTTTATTAGGTACACTTGTTCAATTGCATGTTAACACAAATAGCTAATCATCCAATCACATGGCAGCAACTCAATGCATTTAGGCATGTAGACGTGGTCAAGACAACTTGCTGAAGTTCAAACCGAGTATCAGAATGGGGAAGAAAGGGAATTTAAGTGACTTTGAACGTGGCATGGTTGTTGGTGCCAGACGGGCTGGTCTGAGTATTTCAGAATCTGCTGGGATTTTCACGCACAACCATCTCTAGGGTTTACAGAGAATGGTCGGAAAAGGGAAAATATCCAGTGAGCGGTAGTTGTGTGGACAAAAATGCATTGTTGATGTCAGAAGTCAGAGGAGAAGGGGCAGACTGGTTCGAGGTGATAGAAAGGCAACAGTAACTCAAATAACCACTCGTTACAACCAAGGTATGCAGAATACCATCTCTGAACGCACAACACGTCGAACCTTGAAGTAGATAGGCTACAGCAGCAGAAGACCACACTTGGTGCCACTCCTGTCAGCTAAGAACAGGAAACTGAGGCTACTATAGGGTCAGACAACATGAAAGCATGGATCCATCCTGCCTTGTATCAACGGTTCTGGCTGGTGGTGGTGGTGTAATGGTGTGGGGGATATTTTCTTGCCACACTGTGGGCCCCTAAGTACCAATTGAGCATTGTTTAAACCCAACATCCTACCTGAGTATTGTTGCTGACCATGTCCATCCCTCTATGACCACACTGTACCCACCTTCTGACGGCTACCTCCAGCAGGATAATGCACCATGTCACAACGATCAAATCATCTCAAACTGGTTTCTTGAAGATGACAATGAGTTCACTGTACTCCAATGGCCTCCACAGTCACCAGATCTCAATCCAATAGAGCATCTTTGGGATGTGGTGGAACGGGAGATTCGCATCATGGATGTGTAGCTGACAAAACTGCAGCAACTGTGTGATGCTATCATGTCAATATGGACCAAAGGTTTCTGAGGAATGTTTCCAACACCTTGTTGAAAGTATGCCACGAAGAATTAAGGCAGTTCTGAAGGCCAAAGGGGGTCCAACCCAGTACTAGCGAGGTGAACCTAATAAAGTGGCCATGAGTGTATAAACAAATGCAAACAAAGATTGTGACATCAAACAAACAAGACAACTTAATTTGTATTCCTTTCATCAGAAAGCAGAACTCAGAGCAAGACAGTGATGCAGCTGGAGAGTCCTCTGTAATGAGATGTTTACTTCGTTTTGAAAGCATTGCTGGAAGGAACCCAGCAGGCCTCCATGACTGAGTTAGAATCAAACTAATCATACCACATGTTACTTTCATAAAGGCTCCATATCTTCAAGCACCAAAACTACAGTAAGAATTATATATACTGTGTAGGAAATAATCATTGTGCAAGATCTAAGATTGGAGTCTACACGTGCATATGGTTCCTGCCTGGTTTTCTAGTAGATATGAACGACCACGAAAAATAAGGCTTGTATGCCGTTATTAAAGGGGTCATGTGACAGACAAACATTACTCATATTTATGACACATTTTCAACAGTATAATGTAACATCTACTGTGAATAAACTCACTGGCACATTGGCCGTGACACCCTTGTAACATGTTTCACCCTATCCTGCACCAGAACCTGGATAATAGGCTAATTGGTGTTTGTGATGTCATAATCTCCCAAATCCTGTCTGATTCTGGGGGATTCTGGAGCGTCTCTCTGGGTAGCTTCGCCAGCCGTCTCTCCAAATCACTCCTGACCCCTTTTACAGATGAGAGCTCCATTGTTACAGCCGGTGCCGTCCGCGCTGCGCAAACACAAAATCTTCATTGTCTTCCCACTTTCCCGCGCCTGCTACAGCCCTAATCTGTGCTACGGAGCTGCTTCAGGATTTCCATAATCCACATTGTGAATTAACGGCGATCTAATCCTTCCATTTCTGACCCTCAGGGAGTGGGACAAGCCCTGCACTACTGCCTGTGTTGTCATTCTTCATGTACAAGGGCCTTATGTGCTTTGCAGGCAGTGAAACATGAACACAAGAGGTATGCTTCTGTGAGCACATACCACTAGTCTGGCCTGCTTCTGTATTGTGACATTGTTCCTGAATTTGTGTCCTAATGGAACATAAATGTGGATCTACCTTGAATTATTTGAACTTTCAACACCCATGTCAGAATATCAACAGAATTCAAAGAGTTCACATTTGCAAAGATGCTTCAATATAATTTAAGTGTGTTTGTCCAGAGTAAGTGAACTGACAGGGATTCCCAGTCATTGTCAGTAGAACCTTCTAGAAGAACATGGGACATCAGCAGTCCCAGTGCTAGTGAGGTGAGGGACAGGGGTTTGGCCCAGGTTAGGTGGAGGGGCGTTGTGGGGCATTCTGCTTTTAGTCCTCTTTTGTTAAAACATTCTCTTGAATCTCTCTCATACACACATCTCTCTCTACACACCCCTCTACACACATCTCTCTCTCATACACACATCTCTCTCTCATACACACATCTCTCTCTCATACACACATTTCAATCAGGAGAGACCTGGGATGAGTGAAAGACATTTATTATAGAATGATAAATGTACTACAGTATTTGGAGCTTGGACCCCACAGGGAATAATATAAAATCAACGGGCGCCTGCCCAACGTCCGAAGAAGAATCCCCTCACGGAGTCCAGACACTGGTGGCGGTTGCAGCAGCCGACGACCAAACGCCGAAGACTGAGACAGGAACCGGGTGGCGACTGGGAGGTGGAGGGTCGCGCACTTGATAGCATGGACAAACTACACAGGGAGAGAATCGTATTTAAAGGCACGGATCATGTGATGCCATTGATTGTTAGGCGGGAGCGCTAATCAACCTGAACCCCAGTGACCACCCGACCAGGGACGAGTGGAAGGAAGGGCGATCTTAGCGAGGGGAGTGAGTAGTGTACACTACGATTAAACCCGTGCGCAGGGATCGGTCTTGCCTGACTGAACTTGCGCGAAGCTTCATATCTCTCTCATACACACATCTCTCATACACACATCTCTCTCATACACACATCTCTCTCATACACACATCTCTCTCATACACACATCTCTCTCATACACGCACATCTCTCTCATACACACATCCCTATCATACACACTTCTCTATTATACATACCTATCTCTCATACACACATAGCTCTCATACACACAGACACACACACACACCATTGCTTCTCTGATCTTCCTCTTTCCCTCACACCTAAATATGACTCTGGCTGCTTGTGAACACGCTTAGTGCACGCTTGCTGCTCCCTGCTCAGACTGACATGCCCGGGGAGGGTATAGTGTGTTTGCTTACCCGAGCGTGACGAGCCATGCGCGAGCGACACGAGGCGGAAAGATCACCTCTGTGGCTTTCTGCTCCTTCTCCACACAAAGATGAGGGGGGGAGGGGGGAGTCTGGAGGGTGAATCCATGGTACGGCAGTGGATCCACCACCCTCCTCCCCCTCCTTATCTCCTTGCTTCAGAGCAGAGCGCGTGGCCTTTTGTTTACAGCTTGTGCTGATGATCCACACAAGCAGCGCTAACCCCCGCTGGCAGCTCAGCTCTGACGGACTGACATGCAGACAGATAGGGAGGCTCACAAGCAGACAGACAGAGTAGCAGACAAACAGACAAGCAGGCAGGGAGAGAGACAGACAGACTGACATGCAGACAGATAGGGAGGCTCACAAGCAGACAGACAGAGTAGCAGACAAACAGACAAGCAGGCAGGGAGAGAGACAGACAGACTGACATGCAGACAGATAGGGAGGCTCACAAGCAGACAGACAGAGTAGCAGACAAACAGACAAGCAGGCAGGGAGAGAGACAGACAGACTGACATGCAGACAGATAGGGAGGCTCACAAGCAGACAGACAGAGTAGCAGACAAACAGACAAGCAGGCAGGGAGAGAGACAGACAGACTGACACTTTACTAAAAGGTCATCGGACAGGCGGGTACAGTAAACAGGCATACCAAGAGGCCGACTGCCAGGCAGGGTGACAAGCTGACACACTGTGTAGATATCCCCTATGGGACCGAGCCTTCAGTCCTCATGGAATACTCACTATGAAGAATCATCTGGGAGATTAACTGAGTACAGGAGACGACTATTCTAGGCTCTAGTATACATGTTCTACTTAATGTACACCTGTATACAGTTGAAGTATATTGAACTGAGGTATAACTCATGCTGTGTTTATATATATATTATATGAAATCCAAGAAAAATAGTATGAATAGAAGTTCCCTTCAGCATGGCAATCAACAGTAGCTTTAGTGTAGATTAGCACGTGAGTAAATCATTCTGATCAGTCTCATCATCTGAGCATTTCATTTCCTGAGGTTCATTTATGGCTAGGTTGATTTATGGCTTGAATATCAGTAACACCTTTTAATAAAACATACATTTACCTTGAATTACTACTCTCGGTGTCTCAAAATCAAATGGATGCTTGGTGGGTGTGAGTGTTGTCAGTTCAGGGACAGACCGGGGACCACCACAGAGAGATGGAGAGGGAGGAGGGAGGTGGAGGGAAGGGGATGGCGAGGATGGGGATGAGGATGTGCTGAATGGTCGGTTTACAGCTTCCTGTTTAAGAAGAAGTAGGATCCGCTCTGCTCACTAAATCAGAGCCCTCATATGTCTGAGTCATGGGAGCACTTAGCAGCTGTGTGTTAGATATACTGCTCCCTTACCCTCAGCTCTGCAGATCAGCCATCCAACAGGGTGGATAACATGGGGAGGGTCGTCCACGGCTGGGTAATGGATGTTTTTGTTGAGATCAAGCCTTCATCGCCGTGGTCGGTCTACGGGTCATTATGGTCATGTGATACAGCTGATACAGAGTATTAATAGTTCAGGTTGAACCGGTGTTCAGCTGCTATCCTTACCGTGTGTTTACAGGAGAGCTTCCTGGAGGGGGCGGTCCTATGATCTGTAGATTGTTGCCTCACACGCATGCCCCAGTCTTGAGATCAGTAGGGGTGATACCTTTGATGTAAAGGGGAAATGGGACAAGGTTTTAGAAACTCCATTCAGGGTTTTTTTCCTGGTGTGGAGGACTGGAATGGTACAAGGCAAAAAGGGAGGGGGGGGCCTAACACGACGAAGCCATGCAGTTCCTGTTGTCCTACATGGACAGGACACTCTTCTTATGAGCTTCGAGGTACCATGGTTGGCTGGGCCGCCCACTGACACTAGCGACAGTAGAAAGGGCGTCTCACAGATAATGATCCACTTTTGTTTAACAGTTCCATGTATCACTTCCTGTAATCCGCCCCATACAGTATACTTATTAAGGATTCCGCTATGACTGTGTGTGAGTGGTTCTCACGAGTAATAGCTGCATATTGAAATGGTGTGGAAGTTTGGGATGAGCGTGGGGCCCCTGAGTAGGTCATGGGAACTGCTGAGCAGTCGTGCAGTCCGGCAGTGTCTATAGATCAAAAGGAGCAAACTGTACAGTGTGATGTCATCTTTGTTGTGTCAACAGGAAGTAGATGGGCCGAGTGGTTAAAAAGTACCCTCCCTCTTTCCTTCTATCTTTCTGTCTCCAGTTCTCTTTCACACTCCCACTATTCCCTCTTGGTCTGAATCTCTCTCTCTCTCTCTCTCTCTCTCTCTCTCTCTCTCTGTCGCTCTAGTCTTGTTGACCTGTGGTCAGTTGAACTAATTTTCCTCCCCCTTAACTTGGCTGCGAGCAACCACACAGGATATGAACTAAGTTGTTTCTCTTCCTGCTTTTGGACACCAAGTTGAGTCAACTTGACACAATGAATCAGTAGCATACCATTCTCCTGACCAACTGCCAGAGGAGCAAACTTACTGGAACTCAGGTAGGAGGGGACATGTACAATATTAGTAGTCTTTACAAAAATATTATACTTGAACCATATTGTAAAAAGAGGGGTCATTTTCACATGTAGCCGGGCTTTGGTCGGCGCTACTTATTCATAGGTTTGTTCTGTGTATTTTGAGGAATAAACATCCTCCCACACGTCTAAATAACAGCTAGATATCACATACAGTTGACCTTAATGATTCCTGTTACAGTTATATCATCCACACAGGCAGCTGGCCCCCACGTGGGTGTGTGAAAGCAGGGGTGTCTGTGGTTCCCTTCTCTTACTCATGCACACACAAACACAAACACACAAACACACACACAGTCCCAGACGAGACGAGGATGTGCAGACAGGCAAGACATGTAGCCTTGGGCTCCAGCCAGACATGCTCGTACACTGCAGGAGCCATCCACAGGGCATACCCAACACCTCTCACTAGCAGCTCTGTTTGTAGTGTGCATGCGTGAGTGTGGGCATGCGTGTGTGTGTGTGTGTGTGTGTGTGTGTGTGTGTGTGTGTGTGTGTGTGTGTGTGTGTGTGAGAAAAACACCTCCATATAGGATCCCATGAATATTTATGAGTGGATAGTGTATCGTGGGATTATCCGCAGATTCGCTCAGATTCCCCCCTCCTCTCTGCTATCCCACCGAAGGGAAGAGTGGAATAAGAAGCAGAATGAGGTGAAGATGTGTTTGTATGCGCTAGCTGGAGTCTGCTGTTTTAATAAAGAGGGGGTCCTGAGGCCTTTTATGATCATCTAGCAGAGAGTTATTTTCTCTCCAGTCTGGTGAAATAAAGCTGATGGCCTTTTTCCTGTTCCCCACTCCACAGACAGATGATCATTGCCTCTGTTTATTGCCTATCGATCGGTAGGGACGACCCCTTTCTTCACATCTAACCAGCGTTTTCATTTAGCCCCTTTGAGGATAATAATGTCACAGATACTGTAACCTGGATCCCATCCGTCTGATGGCAACAAACTTCACCAGCAACCTCAAGCAATCTCAATGATCTAACTCTGTTCAGCCATCTTGGAACATTTCTGTTATCCTATTAAAGCGGCGGATGCTTGTTTTTGAGAGTGCTGTGACACATTGTGAGATGCTTGTTTGCTCGAGGGCCGTCCAGGTCTGCTCGACCGGGGTGCCGACTGAGAGGAAGGGCTGGGAGGAGGGAGCTGCATCCAGGAAGCTGTCGCTCCTTATTTCCTTCCTTTAAGACCTTCCTTTTTGTCGCACATAGTTTATGACAAATTACCTCTCGTTATGCATGAAATGCTGACGCGTGAAGGTTTTTTTCTCTGCTATTTATTATCATTGTGTTCCCAGTGCTTCCTACCCTCGGCTGCTCCTGTAGCTGTAAACACTGTTCATCAAAATCAGACTGTTATCTCCTACAACAAGGCAGGGGATAAAACGCTCTGCTGTATCACTGCTGTACCTTTTATCACATCCAAATCTGCTCTTTCAATATCACGTGATGCTCCGTTAAGATAACAGCAATAATAAAGAGTGAGTAAAGACAGGATGGTACTGAATCTCAGGAGAAGGGTGTGTGTTTGTGTGTGTGTGTGTGTATGTGGTGTGTGTGTTGGATGGGCCTGACACAGAGCTGACATGCGAGCCGCGAGGCTGCTTGGACTGAGGTGATGAACACAGATCACACCACACACACACACACACACCAGCTGATGCTGGGTCCAGATCACCTCCATGGACAGAGAAACGCCCACAGCTGATCTCTTGAAATGGATTTGTGTTGCAGGAGGGGATATCTCTGTGGGTGGCTGTAATCTGATTGACCACTGCTCCGAGGGCTAGGCTGTGTGTGTGTGTGTGTGTGTGTGTGTGTGTGTGTGTGGTGTGATCTGTGTTCATCAAGGTGTTCTGGACCAGGGCTCAGCTTAGCGTGTTCATGTCTGTGAAGGAATACGTTTGATTTAAAGTGCTGTCAGAGATGGGTTTTTCCATCTGCAGTTGGATGTCATATATTTGTCACACTGCTCTCCTTCATCCCCTCACTCCGGATTGGCTCAGACGGATGAATCCGTCATTGGATCCCTGCAAACCAACACACACACACACATAGACGGTACTGTCACATGCATTGTCATGCATACACACATACAGAAACTCACAAACAAACAGTCCCACACACACACACACACACACACACACACCACACACACACACACACACACACACACACGCTCTCACGCACATACATGTATATCTCAATGTTTTTCAAATGTGCTATATACATAAAGTTGATTGATTGATATATTCACACACAAAGTTGATATGGCCATCCTAACTATGTGTTGTGCGTGTGTGTGAACACTTTCAATGTTGATGTTCAACTGTGTAGATGAAAGACATTCACCCAAGGGCTTATTTATGCCTTTTTACATTTAATTGAAGTTGTACAGCCATTATACTCATTCAGTTTCACTGATGTAAGTGTAAATGTAAATACTGAAGACTTCACAAATAACAACTTTGATATATTTTCACTCGATCTTCGATACAATCTTATGAGAGGTTATACACTGAGGTATTTTGTACATTTCATCTGATTAATGCGTGACTGCATGTTTGAGCCCACTCGTCTCTTCTGAGGGAGTCTGGGTTTGGTGGAGCTACTTTGAGCCAATTGGAGCATTTCCGGAGAGATGCTTTTAATACATGCATCACTTCACAGCCCAGGCAAGCACATTCTGTCAGCACCTCTGGGTCCCGTGCGTTCTCACCCAAACTATTTGTCTGTCGGTTAAAAAAAGTGTTGCCCAGGCTGGAGTCTCAGCATGTACTTGATACTGAGTATGCGACTTGTAATACTGCCATGTTTGCAAAGCTTCGAGAGTATTCTCTCCCTCTACCCTCCTCCGCTCTGTGTTGGGGCGTCATCTATCAGAATTGGTTCAGCTGCACGGAGATCTCTCAGGTTCAGTCAGAACTTCTGCATCAACCAGGCCTCCTGGTCAGGCCTCCTTACACACACATGCTCACACACACACTGTAAGAAAGACGATAGTCTCCTCTGGTTAAACTGCAGCCTCGGTCTATAGAGCAGACTCCATGGCCCCGCCCACACAGTGCTGAAAGTCGTGTCTGGCGACCCTTATAATTGGATGTAAGCTTGTTCCACACACATAACAGCAGCATAACCTGATTTTACTGGGGGCTCAGGCTGTGAGAGTTTGGACGCTTGCTTTCATCTTCCGTTTTAAAGGTCAGAGTGCTCGCTCAGGCAGCATGGAGGCTGGCTGTGTTGGAGAAGAGCTCGCGGATTGATGTCAATGAGAGGCAGAATGACTGAATTATGTTTGTGAACATTCTGTGGGACTGAAACTCCTAGCTTGTTAAATCCCTTGTGGCTGTGCTCAGGCCTGTTAGGGGTCCCTCTATAGTATGATATCACACTGTAAAGCCTTTGTAGACTGTCATGGGGTCATGTAAATACTGTCTGGTTGAATACTGGTTTCAGCTCTTGCAATGGACAGAGAGCTGCTGTACCGTAGAGCTCTTGAAGGATGCACCTTGTGCCGGGTGTCATGCTGGGGTGTTAACCGATGGTGTTCATTACGGCTCAGACGCACAGTCAATTATTACACGGCACAGCGCTGAGGAGGAACACACACACCATCCTCCGGCAGCTCCCCTCCCGCTAGACTAGATGAGAACGTCGCCATGGCAACGCCTCAGCAATGCACACACATGCTCTCATACACTCTCTCTCTCTGCTCTCTCTCTCTCTCTCTCTCTCTCTCTCTATCTCTCTCTCGTTCTCAGGTTCTGTGGTTGACAGTGGTCCAGTAGATAAATCTCGCTCGCCATCTTCTCTCACCCGCAACCCACATTCTTTACCCTGCATCCTCCACTTCCTCTCTCTCGTCTTACTCCCGGTAGATACTCACGACGCACCACCCTCACTCCACAAACAGCACAAGCATACCACCCACCTACTACCATCCCAGTCTACTCAGAGCATACCTCCTCTCACCCTCCTCTCCAATCTCTCCTCCTATATCCCCTCTTCCTACTGTAACCCACCCCCATGCTCATGCCCCTCCTTCTCTACATCCTCTCCCACCCTCCTCTACCACCCCTTCCTCCCACCCTCTTCAATATCAACAAAACCAATAGTCCATATAAAAACAAACATAATACTTTTTCAATCAAAGATAAGACATAGAGGCTTTAATGGCTTCATATGCCAGCAGATGAATTTCAAGGATTAGGGGTGAAAAGATGTTTCGACTTCAATGGATGGCTAACACTGCTGTTTGTCAGAGCTGTGACTTACGGGTATAGAGCAGGAGGTTGTGAAGGAACGCTGCGTGCTGCTTCTTGTGCTGCCCAGGGAGATTTCTTATGACTTCTCTGTACTTGTGTCACTGTAGGGTGTCTCCATAATCTGCTTTTAATTGCTTTTCATATCCCCATGTCTCTGTGTTTATAGTTTAATCAAATGTTTGATGTACATTTCTAATAACGTGATATCAGTGCCCATGTGGAGAGACCCACTGTCCTCCTGGAGACTGTTGCTCTCTCTGTTGGGGAAGAGGGGGGTAGCCGTGTACCCCTGGGCCTGGTCTGGTCTTGGTCTTGTTACTGGTCTTGTTACACCCACAGCCATCACTGTTAGTGAAGACAAGAATACCCCCCTCTCTCCTCCCTCCCCTCTAGCTCTTCCTGCTAATGCCTCGGTAATTAAATGTCTCATGTCTCTCTCTCTCTCTTCACTCTTTTAGGTGGTGAGCATCCCTTTAAGAGCAACACACTGCCAGAGTGTGTCTGTGTGCTGATCTGTGTGTGAAGCAGAAGCACGAGGACTTCACACCTTCCTGCTGGCTGGACTCCTAAAGGAGAACCCCCAGAAGTGGGCCCCTCTCTCGGCTAGGGGAGCACACCTCCAGCCTAGCTGAGGACAGAGACGGATCAGGACAAGGACACTCCCAAGAGCAATGTGACGACCGGACTCCTCCAGCACCTGACAGGCTGTTATGGATCTGAGCACCAGCACACAGTGAACTCACACGTGTCCAGGTATCAAACTGAGCTGTCGTCTCATTCTTACATTTACATTTAGTCATTTAGCAGACGCTCTTATCCAGAGCGATGTACAGCAAGTACAGGGACATTCCCCCGAGGCAAGTAGGGTGACGTGCCTTGCCCAAGGACACAACGTCATTTGCACGGCCGGGAATCGAACCGGCAACCTTCTGATTAATAGCCCGATTCCCTAACCACACTTTTTTTGCTTATGTCACCTGTACTTCCTATTGGAGTATCACATACTTGTGGTAAACAAAAAAAGCTCTTCTGGTCGGTGCCCTTGACACCCTACTGTGTGGTCGTGTCACATTCATTATCACACGTCGCCTCCTGTACAGCACTATACTTCTGCTTTTTCTGCTCAGCATTTCGAAAACAATCTATTTTGAATAGAGAGAGAGACACTGATGGAGAGAGAGACAGAGAGACAGAGAGAGAGAGTCAGGGTGTGCATTGATGTACATTGAAATGGGCTGGCATATTCCTACATGCATCTGCCTGAACAGATCGCCTCACAAATGGGGTGAGGTAGAAGGGAGGGACTGAAGTAGGAATGGAATCACTCTGCAGAGGAAGGGTTTACACACACACACACACACACACACACACACACTGTAGTCAACACACTCACTATTGTACTGTGCATGGATTGGATCGGAATTGTGTTTTCCAGTCTGCCTCTCTCTCCCTAGAGCAGAAAAGGACTCTTACTTCTGTGGAGGTCAGTAAGGCTGAACCTGTTCACTGCTCTGCCTCTGCCCCTCACTCTGTGTCTCTGCCTATGTGTGTGCCTCTCCCTCGATCTCTACAGACTCTAAATGTGGGCTGCAGACTACTAGGCCTCACAAGGCCTATATTTAGCTGCAGATTAATTATTCTGTTGATTGGCTAGCCCTCATGCTCAGTGCTTAGTATAAGTTTTACACAACTGATCTCATGATCGAAACTCACATTAGTTCACAACCCCCACACTAGTGACTTTCCCTTCATTTAATAGATTCCTCAACAAGTCACAGTTCTTCTGTTGGTTTGGAAGCTAAGAGGGAGAGGTTGAGAGAGATAGAGAGAGACAGAGGAGAGAGGGAGAGAGACTGAACAGGACTGGAGAGGCAGGGAGGAAGAAGAGGTTGTGTGTGAGGATATCTTATCTAGGGTTGTCTTTGTGGAGAGACAGGTGCTGACCACACTTCCCCTCGCACAGGAAGACTGGCCGACTGGCTACACTACAGAGGAAACAGTCTTCATCACCAGCAGATGGAGGACAGCATGACCTCACACTGCACACACACACACACACACACACACACACACACACACACACACACACACACACCACACACACACACACCACACACATTCACACATGCATGTACATGCTTGTGACCACACGCAAGCGCATACTGACATACCACACCAGCCCACAACACTTTGTGTCTTTCTTTATCTCTCTGTCTCTCTCACGCACACTCACATGCACACATATGCACACAACCATTTACACAGACACACACACACACTGATGGAATCAACAACACAGCTAATGTTTGTACTGTCTACGACTGAGTTCTAAATGTCTGAGGGATAGAACGCAAAGGACATCAGGCACACAGTAACTTCCAACGCTGTGAGGGATGGGTAGAGAACACGCTTTCCTTCTACAGGAATGTTAAGATGTTTTCATACCAAGGACGCTGCCTTCACCTGAGGCTTGTTTCGCTTCACGTCAGCTGATTGGATCCTATCTTCCCCTTTTGACTTTCTTGCGGGTTACTTGTACGTCATACTACATCATCATTTCACTCAAACTACCTCTGTTTACCCTTAAATGTCCTCTTTTTAGACTTTATATCCCACAGGCAAAATTCCCCACAGAAAATCACATAGGTGGACAGATTTGAATGAGTCAGTCTAAAAAGGAGCAGAGATGTGTCAGGTCAAGCATGTATCTCCAGCTGAGATCTTTCCAGACTAGTTCCTCTTTGTGAGTGTGTGTATGTGTGTGTGTGTTGGTGCAGGCATGCATGCATGTCTCAGCATGCAGACATACGTATTGCGCGAGCAAGTCGCTTGTGTGTTTGTTCAGTGTGTGTGTGTGGGGGTGGGGGGGTGTCAGCGCCACTCTGTCCTGCCCCCGTCTCCCAGCCTCTGTCAGAGCTGGTTAGAGGCCTGGCTTCCCTGCACCCCCTGTCTTTAGCTTCTTTTGTTGTAGCCTGAGGAGTGGATGTGCTACTTCCTGTTTCCAAGGGGCCAGTGAGTTCACAAAGTAGCCCGTCAGCACAATGGTTAAGACTCCTTAACGGTCACTCTCTTCATCATGTGTGTGTCTGTGTGTCTGTGTGTGTGTGTGTGTGTGTGTGTTGTGTGTTGTGTGTGTTGTGTGTCTGTGTGTGTGTGTGTGTGTCTGTGTGTGTGTGTGTGTGTGTGTCTGTGTGTGTGTGTGTGTGTGTGTGTGTGTGTGTCTGTGTGTGTGTGTGTGTGTGTGTGTGTGTGTGTGTGTGTGTGTGAACGCCCTGCTGAGAGGAAGACAGTATGGCTAAGCAGAGGCCTTGCTGAAGGCCTTGCTGAAGGCCTTGCTGAATGACCCATATTTCTGTAGACAACAGGCTTACACAATCCTAATCAGCAATGTGCCGCTTATGACATGATCCACTGGGGTTTTTCCCCCTGTGAAAGAGGATTGGAAAAATGTGTGATGTTAACGTAATCACTGTTCTCCAGCTCTGTATGTGCACTGTGGCTTATATTGCCTGTGTAGGCATTCCTTTTTTATACCCTGTTTCATATAAGTTGCTTAACTTTAGCTGCTGTTTAGCTGTTGCATGATCAGCTTTGCCTCTTGCTCCATGGCAACTGACTTTAAGTCTCTGTTCCTGGGTGATGTCAGAGCCTGGGGATAGTCAAGAGGAGAGTGGAAGTCTGGTTGGTTGGTGTGACTGATTAGAGAAGAGGTGACCCTCCACATGTCTGGCCTCTGGGAGGAAGGTTGTGATCTCCTCAACACCTCATCTCTCCTTCTCCTGGTATCTCCTCAAGACCCTAATCCTCCTCATCTCTCCTTCTCCTGGTATCTCCTCAATAACCTAACCCTCCTCATCTCTCCTTCTCCTGGTATCTCCTCAAAACTCTTGCCCAGAATCAAGTGGCTGTGTTCTCCCACAACTGAGCTTATCATTTGTTTCCATGGCGCACACCTCCTTGTCATTGTCCTCCTCTTCTTCTGTCCTTTCCTCCTACGAAATGAGAGGATTTAGGTTGATGGATTGCTTGTATCCTGCGTGGAAGAGAGACAATCTGTTTGTATTCTCCCTGGGAGCCAAAGGCACTGTTCTGTCAGAGGGAGAGCGGGAGTGAAGGAGAGGAGAAGAATAGAAAGAAGGAGAAAAAGAGAGAGAGAAAAAGAGAAATGCCATTGTGACCTCCGTTATCATTTATGACCCAGGTTAAAAAAAGCATTAGTCACTATAGCAACAGTTGTACTGGCGATGTTCCACAAACACCCTCTCCCTGGTGTAGTGTAATTTGTCTCACCCTCTCTACTTAATATAGAGTAACCTGTCTCACCCCCTCTCCCTGGTGTACAGTAACCTTTCTCACCCCCTCTATCTAGGGTAGAGTAACCTGTCTCACCCCCTCTGAGACCTTCACAAATAGAAAGTCTACCCTGGAGGAAGAAAACCATCCGAGTTCATGATATCAGAAACATCTATGTAGTATCTATATCTATAGGTATTTAAAAGTATACATAGATATACTGTCTCTTTCTCTGTCTCTTTTCTCTCTCTGTCTCTCTATCGCTCTGTATCCTTCTCTGTATGTCTGTGGTACCGGTGCTCTCTAGCTGTTAATGAGAAGTGTCAGCTCACCGTTTAGTCACTTCCAACACAGGTGGTGCACATTACACTCAACCATCAATGGTCTCGGCTCGACACAGTAATTGCCGGACTCCGAATAACGGAATCCCAGTGGGGAGGGGGGGCAGACATGATGGACAGCGAGGCATCTGTGTAGAATCGGGTCGTTGTGGTCCCAAGGCAGCGAGGGAGAGGATGAGCTCCACCCATCACGCCTGTCCCCTCCCTCCAGCCGCTAAAGATGATGATGGCAGCCTCCAGCCAGCATGAAACCTGGCAGGGTGGTCCTTCACATGGGGCCCTGGTGCCTTGTACACCCTCCCCCCCTCCCCCATGGAGCCATGCTCTACCCTGGGTGAGAGCAAGGGATCGTGGTCCAGCCTGGTAAACATGACAGTCTGCATGCCAAGTTTCAGCAGGGGCGCTAACTAAAGTGTGTTCGTGTGTGAGAAAGAGAGAGGCTGTGTAAATCTGATGGTATCAGGACAGATTTAGAGCTTGGTTGAGATATTAACAGTAGCTCCGTGACAACCAGAGTGGCACGCACTGTATACATATACACATTAACACACACAAACATGCACACTTCTCTCCCTCTGCCATTATTTCTCTACCACTCTCCCTCTCTCTCTATAGAACTCCCACACTGTCTCCCTCTCACTGTATCACCCTGTATCTCCCCCTCTCTTACTGGCTCTCTCACTTTCTCCCTCTCTCCCCTTTCTTACTCTATATCTCTCCGTCTCTTTTTCCTGAACATACACACAGACACTCAAGCACACAAACACCCCCACAACCTCTTAACCACAGATGAACAAACTGGCAGACTTTGGGAAAGCACAGACGTGCATTTTACTGCTTTGAAACCACAGATTGAAGTAAATATTTTCTATTTAATTATGGACTTGGCCTCCATACATCACAAGAATGTGAAAGTCTTTTCCAAATGCTTGGAACATGTGAGATGTGGCATTTCACACGCCAGCCCGTTCATGCTCACTAACACAATGTCTATTCCCAAATGTGATAATATTGTTGTGGCTAGCATATCTTTTTAAGAGGATTAACGCTGGCATAATCACCTACTGCCGTATGTCTTCAAATAAGCGCTGCAGCGTTTACTAAATAACGTTCATTTTTGGTGCAGCGTTTATTCAAGGACGGCGTTTATTCGAGGGCGGCGTTTACATAGTAAGATAGATTTTGTGAATTGTAGCTGCAGTGCAGCCATAGACGAGTCTGCCCTCCTACGTACTTCCGCTCAATTTACATTTTGCTTCTGTACTAGGTCTGGCCATGAGGTACGTAAGTCAGATGTCTCAGGTTCATTTTCTACCGGCCAATCAGCGAACAGAGGTAGTGGCTGAGAACGATGACGTTGATGTCGTGCGCTAGTTTGTGTTGTAGTTCCGTAATGGCGGCGGAGAAAGATGCGAGCGACGCCATTCGGTCCGTTGTGGCAACGCTGCCAAATATCCATAAGCTAAAGCCGGAGCAAGAATAAGTTTTGCTGAGTTTTGTTGGTGGCCATGATGTTGAGGCCCTCCTTCCCACGGGGTTCGGGAACAGTTTGATTTTCCAGCTACAGCAGCTAGCTCTGTTACAGTAGTGGTGAAGGAATTGGCTAAGGCGAACGCTAGCGATTCGTTATGGCAGATCAGAGTGGCTCTAGGCAGATCCAACAGTTTTAAACTTCAACAGAGTACCTGCCTACAAGGAAGTCAAAGCTTGTCAATGGAGTCTGGTTAGGACCAGGCTAGCCATAGCCATAGGCATCGTGACAAATGAATCATTCAGCTAAAAGCGCAGGTTTCATTTACTACCGCTGACCTCCTTGTCTATTCTTTGTTTGTTTATGAGTGCCGCAACTCCCTTTCTCATTTGCTATCAATTTTGTGTGCGTTGGTAGTACAATACAATACTGTCTCAAATACAATGTGTAGAAATCTGAAGCAGCCTGACAAAACTTTCATACACGTTAGCTTTTAAACAGAAAGCTGTGCAGAAAGCACTCAACAGCAGCAACTGAGTTGTAGCACGCAAAATGGGATTTGATATAAGGCGAATTTGCAAGTGGCGAAGTCAACAAGTACCAGTAAGCAGTTCAGGCTTCAAGGTGGTGGTCGCAAACCTCTACTACCTGAAGTTGAGCAAAGTGTTGCTGACTGGGTAGTAAAGCAATGAGAGGGTTACCATAGACTCTATGGTAACCCTCTCATAACACGCCGAGGTATCGCGTTGAAGAAAAAACTGCTTCTACAAGCTCAATGTCAAGAAGAATTCAAAGCATCACCTGGTTGCCCCATGGGTGGATACATTTCTAAAAGGAAACGATTGTCATTAGACAAAAAACAACCACTGGACAGTGCCTGCCACCAGTGTTGACGGACAAGCTTACAAAATGCGTGAACTTTTCTAGCAAGCAGCGTGCAAGATACTATTTCGCACCAGGAGCAATAGGCAACATGGACGAGACAGCAATCTGGGCTGACATGCCTGATGACAACTCTATTGACTTCCTATTACACAACGTTCATTTTTGGTGCAGCGTTTATTCGAGGGTGGCGTTTATTCGAAGGCAGCATTTATTCGAAGAAATACAGTATTTATGTAATTTTGAACTCTTAGAACAGCTAAAACCTCAACACAGAGCCATTGTTGAGCAAAGGTTTGGGACTGTGGCATGTCTTGCTCGGCAGAATATTTTGATACTACAGTGTCTACAGTATCTAAATGTGTCTCCATGATATCTATGGAGACACATTTCAAATAATGATACTTCGCTATTAGTCTCACTCAAAGCGAAAGTTAGATTGATTGATGCTGAATTGTGTGCGAACAGGGCCTTCTCTCTCTGTAAGTCTCTCTCTCTTTATGACTAGTCGGGCTGTTGGCGCAGGATGCCTGCGTGTCCTGTAGACCTTTAAGCCCCTCTCACTTCCGGTCCATACTCTCTGTGGTCGGTCGCTCTGTGAAGTTCTGTGTTAAAACAATCCAGCAAATCCTTTTCATAGAATATGTGCTGAAGCGTTTGTATTCATACCAGTAGTTCAGGGTTGCTCACTGTGGTTTAGTGTTAGTGGTTAGCATTGAGCTAGCAGCGACCCTCTAACTTCCCACTGATGGGCCGTGCATGATGTCCCTTATCTGGAAGATCTTACATTTGTTCCAATTCAGCCTGACGCTGGCTGACGCAGCAGAGCTGGGCAGAGCCAGGCCCCAAGGTCATTACCAGCGCCCCAGAATCCCCCCTCCCTGGGAAGCAAGGCAGGTTGATTAATGGCTCTGTGCGGAGCGCGGAAGGAACCTAGATTGGCGACAGCCCTGGGTTGTAGAGGTGAAGTTGATGGAAGTCATGCAGGAGAAGGAGGGAAAGAGAAGCGCTCCTTGTGGTAGCTCATGTGGAAGGGAGCTTTATGAATAGGGCGACTAGAAGAACGGTCAGAAACATTCAGCCAAGCTCCTTCATCTTCCATTTGACATCCGGAAAGTGTAAAGAAAAACTGCCCAAATGTTTTTCTTCTAAATCCCACAAATGTTCTTTCTCCCAAAGCATTACAACAGTAACCGCTGCAGACACAAAAGTATTTCTCATCTCAAGTTATGGATCAAGAAAAATACAAATTTGAGGTTTTCTCTGGACAGATATTCAAATTGGCAGACTCACTCCTCTGTCAGAGGTGAGAAGCAGTAATTTACTTATACATTATAGCTGGCAGCAATAAAAAGGTTGCAGTTGTATGAGGTCTAGTGTGTCTGTATTTATGTTGAGCAGGTGTGTGATGATCACTAACAAACCTCGAAAGTTCACAAATTCAAAGATGACAGCCACAACTGAATATGTTTTGTAGTTTCATTTGATGGAATAACAATGTCTGATTAAATTCAGTTCAATGATTGAATGACCCAGGCAGAAGACTGGTGAGAAAGTGCCTGGACAGCAGAAAGAGAACCTGGACAGGCGAGGAGGAGACGGGGTTGGAGTGTAAAAGTAGAAACATTAGTAACAAGTAGAGCATGTTGTATTTGTATCTGACTGGTCCTTGGTGTGTGCTGTCATTAGCAGATGGGGATTGGTTGTGTTATTGATGTGATTAGCGTTAGGCGTGTAGTAATTAGGTGACTGAAGTTGGGGTGTGGACTTCTCCTGAGCCACGAGATATCTAACTAATTTCATTAGAATATTCCCTTAATCTGTGAGGAAATATTTCAAAGAGAAAAAGGCTGAGTTCCACCTAACTAAAAACACAATACTTCATATATGTGGTAAATTATGGTTTGTGAGGTTTTTTTTTCTGGACTAAAAGCAAGACCTTGAGGTAGAAGAAATGCTTTTAAAAGGCGCAGAATTTTCAAAATCATTGGCAAAATAGAGGCGCGCTTTCACGGCGGTTTTTGTACATACCGCGGAATACATAATTAGGCGCACTTTATGCATCCCCTCCCATCTCTTTAGGGGAAACTCCAACTTTCCGCTTGACCCTCCTGTGAATGCATATGCATGACACGGAAATGCGCAATTTGCCATTTTCAGTTCCCTCGAAAGGCAATCTGCACTTTTACCTCAGTGCGTCATGTTTGTACATACCTCGCCATGCTTTTACGCGCACGTTGCGAAACAAATACTCCCGAGGTGGGCGCAATGGGGATACTTTTCAGCCTAGGAGTTTCAGGCCCAAGACCGGACCACTTTATTTTGTTATCATATATTGGGTGATGCAAAAAGGCTAATATTTTAATTACATTTAATTGTTTGCTTTCAAGGTCAATACCGGCCCTTTTTTTTTGGCTGATATTTTTATTTAATTTGATATTTTGCTTGCGAATAGGTTGACAACGCTACAACGATATCAACAGAATAATTAAGTTGCTAATGCTAATCATTAAGCCTATATCTCTCAATACCAGTTGCCACTTGTGTTTGTCCTCTTGAAAATAAATCAGTAAGCTTGACACATTTGGAAGCATCCTCCTCCAATGCCTTTCTTTTTTCAACCCGGGTTTTTCAGCCACTCCTGGCCTCTTCCTCCCATCCACCCTCCCTGGCGCATATCGTTACGGTAGGGCCGCCCAGCCTAGCTATCGGTAGCTGTTACGGTCGTCGTTCGTCTAGGTGAACCAAATAAGGCTAAAACACAGCGCTAACAGCGGCGGGCCCCGACCGGTGGTAAAAGTAAGGAAAGGTCTCTTACCCGCTTGCCAAGTACAGGCTACTCCCTCCCCGTCTCCTGGACAGCCCACGCAGCCGTTTGTTTGGCGGACAGCTCGCACGCGGTTGGTCGTCGTTTATGTTTTGGTGGATATCCTTACAGTGCAAGGCGCGGTGGCACACCAAGAGAGGGTGGGTGGTAGGAAGTCGGGGACAACCGGTCGACCGCAAGGTGGAGGTAGCTATGACCACTTCGGAGGTTTCCCTTTGCTACCACCATCCGGGAGTTTAAAAACAATAAACCCCTCCCCTTAATCAGCGGGTCTCCAATCGGGAGTGTATCACTCCCCTTCCCCAATCACCACCAGGTGCAAGGCCGCCGCGCCACTAAAGTGTTATATTAAAAGTTACCCTAGAGAAAGGCCTCTAAACCTCCTCTCTCACCCTGCCACTAGGCGTGCGCATAACAGTAGCCTATCTGAGAAAACGTTTTGAAAAAGATGGGCTATGGATCCAACCAACCCTATTTGGGAGTGGAGAAATCCCTCACATGGTACAACTCATGCAGAGGCTGCGGTGTCAGAATGCGGAACGTGTGTAGCCTACTTTAAGAGAAGATAGACTAACGTGACAAATGTTTAAAAACAAAAAAACAAATCCTCGACCGGCCCAAAAGTGAAGCGGCCCACCGGGAATTCTTCCGATTCCCCACCCCGGCCCTGCATGAGGCCCTCAGAGTGATCACATGGGACACAGTGTAGATTCACACGGTACCTCTCCCTATACAACAATGCTAAATGTAGATAAAGGTAGACTGTCGTCCTAAAGGGCGTACCATGCTGATTGCCCTACATTCCAGAGCTCAGTGGCTTGGCGTGATGGACCTTCTCAGGGTGCCTGTATTCCTCACTGAGAACCTATGCTGGACGAGCTCCACAACAACCATGCTGGCGCTAGTCTCCAGGTTACCATGGGAACGAATTGTGAAGAATTATAGTCCTCGTTTACAAAAAATCCATTAGCTTCTCCAGTTTCACACTCTGGTCTCTTAAAGCTAAATCTGGAAACAGGCTACTATGGTCATCGTAAACGTTCCAGTTTTCTTCATTAAAACATGTATTTTAGGTTACACCAACTCGATTCATTATCTCTAAATGAAAGCCTGCCAAATGATTCTACTAGATTGAATCAATCCTCGTAAAGTGATGATGCAATCAGAGTTTTGTTTTGGCAGTAACAGACGGCAAACTTTGGAATGTCAAACAACACGATCACATCCTTTCAACTAGGTTAGAGAAGAGGGAAGTCAAACACGATCACATCCTTTCAACTAGGTTAGAGAAGAGGGAAGTCGCTGGCAGATGGACCCATCATCTTCACTCTGCACCGAACTCTGGGAATGTAGTCCACCGTCCTTTAAATAGAAAGTCTGCCTGCCCTGGTCCACTTCTCTGCTCCCCACAGGCAGGAGCGCTGAGGCAAAGAGACCAGATGATACGCCGAAAAAATTAAACTCTACAAAAGACACACTCCTGACTGTGGCCAGCATCTATCATGAGGCCTGTCTCACACACAGGTCTGTAGGGGCTGGTGAGAGAAGGAAGGTGCTGGATCTCCCCTTTTAACAAGGACTCTGTGTGCCTTTGCATTCCCTTCAGCCCAGAGAGCATGCCTGCCTTGCCCTGCTCCCAACAACCCTGTCCAGCTGATGTTTCCAGAGAGACAGAAACATTGACATAGCCCCGAGAAAAGAATGTTCCCAAATTCTACAGGACCAATAGTGCTCTGTCTTAGAGGAGAGATAAACTAGCATGGAGTATTGTGTTCTCTTACCTAACTGCCTGGCTGTCTATTTTATCTTTTAATTGTAGCTAGCTTGTTCTTTTCTGAAAGCAGGGCTGTGCTGGCTAATTAGGCAGTCACGCATAAAACAACTGCAGAGACAGGACTCTGATTATGTCACTGTGGGGTCTAACACCCCTGTCAGGAAGAGATAAAGCTGCACACTACAAGCTAGACGCTGCAAGATCAGTGCAGAAGCAAAGACTGTTAGACTAAAGGATCTTTCCACCACGTTGTTTCTTCTGTACAGGGAGCTGCGGGTTTCAGTAAAGACCAGGTCAAAACGTCAACACTGCGTCTGCTATGTTGACATATAAAATACTGTGTCTGAGCCAGTCTGAAATGTCTTTGTAATGGTGTCCACTGTTGTCTTTGTGAAAGAGGAGAGGATGAAATCAGGGGGAGAGGTTGAGTTGGGTTGTTCTCAGACAGAAGCAGGTATTTAGAGGAGGTAGATGTGTAATCAGTAGGGCCTGAACTGTAACTCACGCCACACATAACAGGTGTGTGTGTACATGCATGCATGCCATAAGGCTGTGTGTAACTCTGAAGTAGCCTTATAATGTGTGAAAATTATATTTTATGCACAGTTTATTTTTCACTATACAGCCTAAAAATATTATCACATTGTTTATTGTGATTCTGGTATTTTATGCAAAGTCTAACACCTCTCAACATTTTCACAGTGGACTGGATGCCAGAAAAGCCAATTGAAATAATGAACAATAAGCACTATTGTATTAACACGACATCTTATTATGTAATGTATTAATTAACACTCAGTTATTGTACATCATTGATTAATTTACTATTCATATAAAATTAAGATTATGATGAGTGTATTATGATATTAGCGTATAAACGAATGGCCATTCATATATTATACATTATATGGTAGTACATTTATTTATTAAATGTTGAGCATGTGAATGCCACAGTCTCAGTCATGGTTCCCCTTTTATTTAGCTGCCCAATTATTTAGTTAATATTCTAGACTGGTCTGTTTACAGTGGACTGAAACTTGGCCTCAGGGAGAATTCCTTATCTCCTCAACAAAACAACAGATTTGTCTCTCAGGAAACCTTTAACTCCTGTCAGTACAGAGGATGTTGCCATGCTGGCTGTGACTGGGTGGCCATTCTTATCCAGGGAGCAGCAGGACAGCACACATGCCTCTGTGTCTGCCTGACTAACCCAGCACATAGCAGCCTACCAGCCGGGACAATGTCCTTACCCAGGGTCATGTGCGGTGCCTTTCAGTGGAGAATGAGGACACCTTGAAGTAGCCTAAATATCCTGTGACACCTTTCCGCTGATGGTAGTCGATGACGGACTGCTGGGTACTTCATCCAGATGGGAGCATATACTGATGACGGTAAACACATTGTGAAACAGATTGATTTATTTGCCAACAAAAAAACGCTGGAGCGACAAATAGCATCAGTCTAATTAGAGAGGGTATGTGGGTGGCTGGTTTGGGCTGGAGGAGATGAGAGGAAGGACCGAGAGCAGCAGAGGGAGATGCTCCCTGGTTGGGCCGTAGGAGGAAGAGACACGTTGGCCGATTACCCATGAGTCTTTGCGTATGTTTTGTGCTCGATGCTCACGGACATGGATATAGAAATCGACGTTGTGAGGACGTCTTTGACTCAACTTGGATATCTTAGTTCTTGACATCCTAGATGTGTTGGTGTTCCCCTTGTCTAAAGGTCTGTGAGGTAGAATCCCTTTTAGGAGAGAAGGGAGGGTGGGAGTTGACATCACCGTGCTGTTATGAGGGTGGGGAAAAACCCTGCAAGAGGCTTGGAGAGCTGCTGGAAGTCCTCATGACTGGCAAGGAGAGCTAGAGGAGGGAGGGGGGGTTGAAGGACTGCTACGCTGTCAGACAATGGGCTGAAGGCAAGAGATGAGCAGGTGACTGTTCCATGTTGTTTTTACATTCAAAGGCAGCTGGTGTACACAGAGAAGCTGGGTTGTAAGGAAGGGAAGGTGGGGGAGACTGAGAACTTTACTACAGCTTTGACAAACACAAGAGAATAGGGAGATCCAGCAGGGGAAGAAATCATGTACAACACACACACTCACAGGGGATTCATACAGGAGAGACCAGTACTCTTGGAACATTGCACATTGACCTCTAGCTGCGGGACTCTCCATCAGCGTGGACATGTCCAGGTCCCCACCCCTACCCCCAGCCGTTGATCCCAGCCCGACGTCTGCAGGAACAGATGATGGGCAGAGCGGGAAAAAAAGGGGGGGGTCCTCATGTCTTCACAGTGTCTAGGGCGTGTCTGGGTTTATTAATCCCTCTGCCCCCGCCCCACCTCCCTCAAGGAGATATTCATTATTGACCCGTCTGCTGCAGTGGTCTGCCCTGGGCCAGGGTGGGGCGTGCCTCCTCCTCCTCTGGTGTCCTGTCAGGCTGGGGAGGTGACAGGAGACTGTGCAGCAGGGGGACAGCGGAGCGCCAAGTCATCTCCTCTCCATGTGTTTTTGTGGCTGCAGGTCTGTCACACCCTCCTCGGAAGCTGGCTATCTGTGGTGTTATCTCTCTCGCTCTCGGAAATGACTGGAATGAGCCGGCTAAAGTGCTTGTCAGTGGCCGATCCTTGAGGCATAGCTTAGTGAGGATGCTAGAAGGTGGTGGGAGTAGACTAAGGAAGGAGAAGGCAGGATTGCTGCGTGGATCGGGGCGTGCTGCCCCGCCCCCCATGGACCAGTCTCAGCTTTCGCTCGTTGCTTAGCGCCAGGTGATGCTTCTGCTCTGCTCCATGTCTGACCCGGTGCTAACGCCTGTGCGCTCAAGCTCAAACGTGTGAGAACTGCGGCAGCGTAGCTTTAGCGCTAGCGTGGCTGAATTTGTCATTCCATCAGTGAAGAACGGCTGTAAACCGATTAGAACGCCACTCCTGTGTTCTCATTAGTAATCGACTCATGCCCGTTTGATGAATACTGTTATTGTGAGAGCTGTGAAGCAAAAACTAACACTAATCTCATCTGAAAATACCTCAGTAAGTCACAAAGGGGTTTTTTTTCTAGCCTTTTTATTCTCTGCTTTTCTCCTGGAAATTGAAAAATTTGTTTTATTTTCCTGCTGCTCTGGTTTTGATAAATCTGTTATTTTTCTTGAATGAATTGATACATTTTTAAGCATGAGTGAGGACTGCCTCTTGGTCCGTAGAATTGTGGTTCCTCCTGGTGGACATGTACGTTATTACACTTGTTCCAGTGTTTGGGCCATGACAAGACTCATTGTTGATGTGGTTCGGCCTCACACATGCACACATGCACTGACTCAGCACTCAAAATACTTATGAATAAACCATTCCTAACTCCTCAATCACAACACAATGTTTTTCCTTGTGAAAACAGCTGCATAAACATGTCCGGGGGCTAACAAATACTTTTTCTCACTCTGTTTTTCTGCAGTCACAATGATCCCAGTTCTGTTTTTGGTGGCAACCACAATAACACCCAATTACTCTTCCAGTGGAAACCAAACCAGCGGTAAGTACACAAACATACCTCATCCCAACGTGATTCTGAACACCATGCTTATACAACACAATCACACAGGTTCCCTTGTCAGTTGATGCTGTTGTGCTTGCCTATACAGTCTATGACCGGCATGTCTGCTGATGCTTGACAAGGGTCTCTTTTTGCAGTCTTGTCATTACCGGATCATAGCAAAGCAACAACAGATTGAGGACAGTCATTTGGAGCTTGTTGTGCTCCTTCTTAAACTGAGACAAATGCTAGCTGTGGAGACCTCCTCCTAGCCTGGCCTCTAAGGCCACACCTCTGCTGCTGAGTTACTGCCAGCTTGAAATTAGCTTGCTTGGCCCCTGATACTTATCTGAGTAGACAAAATGCTTCTGAGGTGAGTTCTTAAATCAGAGTTCTTAAATCAGGCTTGTGTCCAGACCATAATAATGGGGGGCCTAGTTGGGCCTTGCCAACCATAATTCAGACCCATTCCCCTCTCCCCCTCCTCCCCCCCGGGCCTCTTCCTGGCAGGGTGTTGACTCTCTGCTTCCTCCCTGTCTCTCCAGAGGACCAGCCCAAGAGCCAGCACATCCTCCCCACTCTGCTTGTTCTCTCCCTGCTGCTGGTCATCATTGTGCTCCTGGCCTGGTACTTTCTCAGGTAAGGCCACATAATCATACATTCACTGCCTCCATGTAGGCATGGAAATAAGAATGCACAGAAATGCTGTAGAATTACACTTAATCACACTCATAGATAATGGCCAAAAGGTCATACATTGTGTGAATAGGAATACACACGCACACTCACTCACTCACTCACACACTCACTCACTCACACACACACACACACACACACACATACAGACATACATAGAGGGAAGGGGCGGGGCATATGTGATGTCACCTTTCCTCCTTAGTCATAGAGGTGGAGCCCGTTCAGGAAGCTAGCCTTGCTCACGCTGTTTAAACTGAAAGCAGGCAGACAGACGGACAGTTAGTTCCACACGGCAGCTTCTACCTTCAGTTCTAGAGTCTGTGGGCTCCAAGTGTGGCCTCTAATGAGAAAGAACAACTTTTCAAGCTTCAAATGGTAGGAGAGATGTTTGTTTTCCTTTTGCAGTTCAAACTTCACTTTTCACTTTGTGAAGTTTGAACTGCAAAGAGTTTATCTGTTTCTCTCACCTCTTCTCTCTTTATGTTTCATCATTCTTTTATTTTCTTTGACAGGTTAAGAAACCAGAGAAAGGCTGTTGTCACCACAGTCGACAAGAAGATACCGAATGGCATTTTGGAAGAGCAAGGTTAGTTTCACGCACATACATACATACACACACACACATACACCCACATTCTGTCAGTGTGTGTGTGTGCAGGGGTTCCATCTCACGGTTGTGGTTGGGTTCAACTTCCTGGTTAGACACCGTGAAAAACGAGCACAAATAAATGGCACATCAATCTTTCAAATCAGAAGTGCTAACAGTATGAGTACATAACATTTACATTACCTACTTTGACATAACCTAGTTCAGCCTTAGAATGTTTTACATGTTAACCTTTACATGTTAACCATCACTATAACGACATTGTAACGATCACTGTAACAACTTTGTAACTATCACTGTAGGTATTAGTCTAAATATACTGTTTAAAATGAGCAAATCACTTGAGAGCATCTGATGTATTAGCAATGTCAAGGTACTCTACCGGATAACCAGTTAAATAGGGTCAGGTTTGAACAGCTTGCTCGGTCAGTTTCATGTGAACAGCCACAGCAAAGGAGTATGCATCCACAACAACGGGGATCCCACTGCTGATTTGTCTTGAGAGAAAACATGTTGGCGTCCCTCACAATGTTGGATGTGTAACATTATAAAGGAGTGCCTGTGTGAATTCCAGCCCTGCTTCAGCTTGTATTGAAGTAGGCGTTGTTTAAACGTGAGAGGTAATTTGAGAAGGTGGAGGATATTTCTATCTGATTGCACAAACCTTTATGGTGTGTAACTTTAACCTCTTGATGCTTATTTTGAAACGCTGAAGACATGCTGACTGTGTGTGTGTGTGTGTTGCACACAGCCTTTCCACCAGGTCAGCTACTGTACTACAGTACCTCTTGGACAATAATGTTCCCTCCTGTCACTAACACAACTCTTTATGGATCTCTATGTTATTTTGACCTCTTTAAAGTCCTTAATCATTAACCAGTGTGGCTATCAGGGTACTGTGGTGTTTCCTGTGGTGTAGAATGTGGCTTGTGGCTTGTTGCTGTGGAGTCTAGCCTTCGAACATCTTTTTAAATCACCATCTCTGGAAGAAGTTCTCCAAGTGTCATGGTTCAGTGTCAAGCATCTGAAGCGTTTGTAGTACAGAGGACTGCAATGGGATACTGGTGGATAATTCATGCAAGTAAAGTTGTACTCAATCTGAGTCGATTTTGTTGTTTCCGATGGGTCGATCGCCAAGTACATTTAACCCAATCAGTGCATCCTCCTGTGTGAGAATACCCGTGGATATAAACAGCTGTTTAACCCCCCTCCTCTTCTCTCCTCTCCCCTTCCCCTGTTACAGAACAGCAGACTGTGGTGCTGCTCCCCAGATCCCCTTCGGCCTCCAGGACCTACCTCCCCATCGCCGTGGACTGCCTGGAGGAAGAGTTCCGGCTCCGCTCTGCTGACGATGGCAAGCTCTTCAGGGAGGAGTTCAACGTAGGTGGCCCCCCAACCCGCCGACCAGCACCACAACCCCACCTTCTGTAGAGCTTCCAGCACTCTTGGATTTAGTACTTTTGTGACTGTAAAGAAAAATGCTGTAGAGCTGTGGTGAAGTTATTAGCTGCTAGGTGATTGTTTAAGGCTGTGTGTGTGTGTGTGTCACTCGCATGAATGTGTTTGGAAATGGTCAGGAAAATGTCTATTCAGGGCTATGGGTCAACCGAGCCAGTAACCAGAACCAATGAGTCACAGACGTTATATTGCATACCAGTATGAATTCGAAGTATTTCCTCACATTGAGGAAGTGCTGCCTTTAAATGGACTATTTATTGTTGGCTGTAGAGGAAGTCCTCAATCTGGACAAAGAACCATAGAATGCACTCTCAGCGGCTGTAAGTCAGTCTGGACAGCTTTCATGGAAGTGTGCAAATGTAAACCTGTGCATTGCTGTGTTTCAGTGCCTGCCCAGCGGCTACACCCAGGGAACGTGCGACGAGGCCAACAAGGAGGAGAACAAAGACAAGAACAGATACCCCAACATTCTACCATGTGAGTAGCGCTCTGCTCTGAGCACTTGTAGAACAGTACAGAGGAGAGAACGATTGAGAAAGACAGAAGACACACCCCAGAGTGATAGATTTGAGGTCTCATCGGCTTCCTGTGTGTAATGTATCACTTAGAGTTGTCTTTCTCTCTCTGTTTCTCTCTCTCTCCTAGTTTCATTTACTTACCCGTGACCACTTCAGGTTCCACTCTATTGTGTTTTTGTCAACCGAAATGCATGGCGGGCATTGAAGACTTGAGCAGTTCTGTTTGCCCGTGTTATTAATGTCTGTTGTTGTCTAAAGTGTGTCTGTCTCATGAGCAGATGACCAGTCCAGAGTGGTGCTGACTCAGCTGGAGGGAAACCCCTGTTCAGACTACGTGAACGCTTCTTTTATTGACGTGAGTAGACAGACGGACAGACAGACGGACGAGGACAGACGGACAGACGGACAGACGGAAAGACAGACAGAGAGACAGAGAGACAGACAGAGAGACAGAGAGACAGACAGAGAGAGGGAGAGAGAGGGAGAGAGAGGTAGAGAGAGGGAGAGAGAGGGAGAGAGATAGATTGATTGATCGATAAATAGATGGTAAACAATTCCACTTATTTTTGTCTTGTTTTCAGGGCTACACGGAAAAGAACAAATTCATCGCAGCACAAGGTGAGGCTATTGTTAAGCTGTTTTGACAGCAATTTACAGTCGTGGCCAAAAGTATTGGCAGTAACAAATTGCGTGTTTCGCAAAGTTAGCCGTAATATCTTTTTTAAACATGTTTCTAGTCCCCCCTTTTATAGTAATTACTCTGCCCTTATAATCCAATCAGAATTATAGAGATTTACCTGACGAGAACTCGTTCACACTTTCCCATGTGCTGATGATATGATTTAGTGAAATTGTTAGCTTGTCATTTTAAATGTCATAATTAATTAAATGTGGGGTTTTGGGATAAAGTAAAGAAATATAGCGCCAATTAAGCTTTTATTTAAAATGCATCTGATCACTCTGCTCAATAATCTAGAAACAATGAGAATCAACACCACAACTGTAACAGCAAACTTTGCAAACACAAAATGTATGTCACCGCCACTTACCTCCATTTCTAAATAACCTCTCATGTTTCAGGACCGAAGCAGGACACGGTTGCAGATTTCTGGCGGATGATATGGGAGCAGAAGGTGGCCACCATAGTGATGCTGACAAACCTCAAAGAGAGGAAGGAGGTTTGTGTTGCTCTGGTGTTGTATTGCCCTCTAGTGGCCGGCATGAAAATAGTCTGATGCTCTGGTCTGTCAGCAGCAAGATGAAGATGTATTGTATATTCACAGCTAAGCTTCCCTATGCAGAAGGAGAGAGAGGAGACAGGACAGCTATTTTACAGTGACTCCCTTCCCTTGACAAATTCCTGCCTAGCTGTGAAACACAGTTTATTTATGCAGTGTCATAGCAGCCATGTTGTGGTTAGTGCACGCTACCTTTTAGAGCACAAACCACTATAGTGAGCGTACTCTGTTAGTGCACATACTATTTCCCCACTGTCAGGAGCTGCTAAGGTGCAGGAATACTACCAGACAGCTTACAGAAGTGTTTTGGTGTTCTTTTTCTAACCCTAATACACAATTATGCATGTGTGTGGTTAGAACAGGAAGTGTGGATCTCTATGTGTGTGCTTGAATGCTACTGGGAAGGTGTGCTGTCCTCTGTGGAGATACATCAGTCCCATAATTACTGTAAATGCACAGGACATAGTTCAGTTCATGTAATAGTTATGTTTGTGCATGTGTGCGTGTGCATTGTCACGCTTGCATTCAGTTATTGTGTGTCGGTGTGTGCTAGGGATGGTTGAGCCTGTGTGTTTTGTGTGAGCAGGTTGCACTTGTGTGTGTGTGTGTGCTACATGTGTTCACCATGTTCTCTCTCCTGCAGGACAAGTGTTACCAATACTGGCCCGACCAGGGCTGCTGGACCTATGGCAACATCCGCGTGGCTGTGGAAGACTTCACAGTCCTGGTGGACTACACCATACGCAAGTTCTGTGTTCAAAACGTGAGTTTCTCCATCAGACGTCTCAAGTGATGAGGAGGTGCTTTAGGAGGGGCTCTGCTGGGGCACATGACCTCAGGCAGGGATTTTCAAACGGTGGGGGTAGGACCCCCCGAGGGGAGCATCGAATGGGGATCGAATGGTATTTTTATACTATTTGTATTTTTACATTGTATATTGTGGGCATTTTATATTTCATATTCTCTATTTTATTCTTAGGATTAGTGACACTTTGTACTTTTAGTATAGGTAGACCACATATTTAAGTTAAGATTCCTATATGTTGATTGTATACACAAACTCTGTCTGTGCAAAGTTTCATGGCGATTAAAACCTTTTCTGAATCTGATTCTGAACTGGGGCAGGATATAAGGACAGAATTTAGGATTTACAGAGCTGTAACCTTCTTATTTTGTCAGCTGTTTTGTAAACCATCATTGTGATGTGTTGAATGGCGCCATGGTCTTTAATAGGAGGGCCTAACCAGAGAAGGCCTAACCAGGGTTTTTTTTCAGAGTAGCATGAAAGATGCTGGTGCTATTGATCTCTTTCTCTCCCCACTCTCTCTCTCCCCTCTCTCTCTGACGTATCCCCCTCCCACAAGCAGCAGGCCAGCGACACGTCCAAGACCCCACGCCTGGTCACCCAGCTGCATTTCACCAGCTGGCCAGACTTTGGGGTTCCCTTCTCCCCCATCGGCATGCTCAAGTTCCTCAAGAAGGTCAAGCTGGTCAACCCGACCTTCGCTGGACCCATTGTGGTCCACTGCAGGTACAGTGTGAGGGGCTGGTGTGGACTGATAGTGGGAGGGTGGGATAAGGGAAGACTCATAGTAACCTAGAACATTACAATACCTTTGAAACACATTCCTTCACAGCGCTGGGGTGGGCCGAACAGGCACCTTCATCGTCATCGACGGCATGATTGACATGATGCACCTGGAGCAGAAGGTCGATGTCTTTGGTTTTGTCTCCAAGATACGAGACCAGCGTTCTCAGCTGGTCCAGACAGACGTGAGTAGGAAGGATGAACCTGTCGTGAGACGTGGCTTCCTCCCGTGAGACATCACGCTTTCAGACCACGCCATCCTTCCCGCTTAGACTGCGTTTCCGTGGGGACATCAGTGTCCCAGAGAGATGTCTCACGTCCCCTTGTGGTTGTCCCCAGATGCAGCACTCCTTCATCTACCAGGCCCTGCTGGAATACTACCTCTACGGGGACACTGAGCTGGACGTGTCTTCTCTGGAAGGACACCTGCACAAACTCCACAACACCTCGGCTCCCCTCGACAGAGTAGGCCTGGAGGAGGAGTTCAAGGTGAGCCTACCTCACACATTCTGACACGAGACAGGAGACCACAAGAATCGGTATCGTGCCTGCATTGTATCCACAAGGATTGTTTGTACGCCCGCCATACAATGAGGGAGGAGAAGGGGGCGGTTAGTACATTGACAGATTGCCCGCTACTTCACACCACTGACTTAGACTTCTTCCCCAGAAACTTACCAACATGCGAATCATGAAGGAGAACATGAGGACCGGGAACCTGCCTGCCAACATGAAGAAGAACCGAGTCCTCCAGATCATTCCATGTAAGGAACCTGGACGTTCTCCAGCTGAGCCTGTGTAGTCACAGTGTTTCCTATTTTCATGTTTTTGACTCGTGGAGGATTAGGAGTGCATGGTGGATTGTGTTCACAATTTAAACAAAATACCAAATTCGATTTTTATCAAATCCCTTCACTTTGATCTACCTTTGGAAGGACGCGTGCAATAGCGTCAGTGCTGATGTAGGCATGGAAAGCCATTTGTGTGTGTGACCACCCTTAGTTTTGAATCTCTATGAACATTAGGGCTAGTCATCATAACTCTTGCCTGTCAGGCAATTGTCAGGAAATAGATGTGGATTCACCCCCTAGTGTCTAAATGAGATAACAAGATGTATTTATAAATGACCAGCATCAGCAGAATAGCTGATCTGATTTCCCCCCCCCAAGAAATCAGCAGAACTTTCTTCAAATCCTTTCCACTGAAAATGTGATGGATACACCACACTTATTTTTCAAACCTTTCTCCTCAGATGACTTCAACAGAGTGATTCTCTCCATGAGAAGAGGGCAGGAGTTCACAGATTACGTCAATGCATCTTTCATCGACGTAAGCATCTCCAATCTCTCAATTGGATTACATTTACATACTCTACGTGTATTTCTACTCTTTGTTGTCAAATTAGCGTAGCATTATTTCATTGTGACCAGAGCTAATGGGTGGTGCTGTGTGTTTGGGCTGGGTCAGGGCTACAGGCAGAAGGACTACTTCATAGCCACCCAGGGCCCTCTGTCCCACACGGTGGAGGACTTCTGGAGGATGGTGTGGGAGTGGAAGTGTCACTCCATCGTCATGCTGACAGAGCTCCAGGAGAGAGAGCAGGTGGGCAGCTCCTCCAGTCCCCAGGCCAGACTACACTTCCACCAGGCCTAACATACATTCTTCTTGCAAGCGCATGGTGATCTACTGTAGGTTTGTGGCGTGTCCAATACAGTTACCATCACAGAACACTGCAATGTTCAATGTCTTGTCTTGGCAGGAAAAGTGTTTGCAGTACTGGCCCACAGAGGATTCTGTCACCTATGGGGACTACAGCATAGAGATTAAGGGGGACACTTTGTGTGACACCTTTAGTCTACGAGACTTGGTCCTTACTTTTGGCCCGGTAAGCAAATAAGATACTACTATCGGAAGATAAAGAATGTTAAATGTGAATGGTAGAATGTTGTGCATATTAGCATTGTAAAATGTCATCTTTGGAGAAAGAGTAGAGTAGAGAGACTTTAGTAATCCCAGGGGAGGGTGGTGGGGGGAAATGTCATTTACGGTAGCTTAGGTTTTAACAAAATAGAAAAAAATACTGAAGTAAACATACTTAATAAATACAAATTAATTTTATAACTGTGAATTGCTGACGTGATTTTCCAGGAGAAGCAAACGAGGCTGGTCAGGCACTTCCACTTCCACGGCTGGCCTGAGATTGGCATCCCCGCAGAGGGAAAGGGCATGATCGACATCATCGCCTCAGTGCAGAGGCAGCAGCAGCAGTCAGGAAACCATCCTATTGTGGTTCACTGCAGGTAAACAAGGCAGCAAGTAGCGGTAGATTCCGGAAACTCCTAACACACTGGATACACCTGTGGCTCAAGCTGCACAAACTGTCATTGGTGGCACTTATCAGAAAAGAATGGTCGGTCTGCTATACTTATGATAGTTATGAGAAGAGTTGACCTCTGTACAAAACAAAGGCCTAAAGTGACATGTTTACAGTTGAAGTGGTTTGAAAGTTCGATAACCACAAAGTTCAAACACCTATACGGCTCTTATTGCAGTCATCTAAAAGCAGCAGAGTCACTTTGCCTGTGTCTGTGTCTGCAGTGCTGGTGCTGGGAGAACAGGTACGTTCATTGCTCTTAGCAACATCCTGGAGCGGGTCAAGGCTGAGGGGCTGCTGGATGTGTTCCAGACTGTGAAGAGTTTACGAATGCAGAGGCCCCATATGGTCCAAACAGTGGTACGTATGGGTCGAATGGCTAATTATATATGTGTTCTATATGCCATATGCACAGATAGCGCAAACAAGTTCTCTCAGTCCAATGATTGTATATTTGTTTTGTTTTACTTTTCACAGGAACAGTATGACTTCTGCTACCGGGTGGTACAAGACTTTGTTGACATTTTCTCAGACTATGCCAATTTTAAATGACCTTTTTGCCTTAAATATGTTTGTTTAATGTTGTTTTTTATAATACCAGTTGGTTAAAATTTGTGTTTTACTTAACGGGGTGAAATTATCTTCTATTTTGCTATGCACTTTTTCTGTCTGTAACTAATGCTTCATCCATCCCTCGCTGTAATATAGTGTCTGTCGGTGGATAAATATTTTAAATTAAAAACTCAGATGAATAATGTATATTTCACTGCATTTAAATTTCTTATTTTGTCATAGAATTTCAACTGGAATTTCAACCGTGGTCTCCTTTTGTTGTATAATACCATACTTGTTTATTCAAAATGTTCTTTTTTGACTCACCCTAATACCTTTTTGTTTATTTTGTTTGTTATTGTAAAGGTATTTATGTATTTTTGCTGGATTTCTAGTCCTGCAATTGGAGAACAAGATGCGAATGTTAAGATATTTTATTTATGTCAAAGTTTGTTCTTACAATGATTGATAACTTCTATCTGTGATCAGAGGGTCTATCTAGTCTTTTATGTCTATAACGTAGATACTCATTTCAAACATGAAGCTCTTATGTAAGTAAGCATTTCCAACACATCACAAAGAACATGCTGATATGCAAAGCAAGGATATCAATTCAAACCCCTTGTCCACATACAACAGGACGCTTCAAGGCATATCACAGAATTCTGACCACTGTTTCGGAAGACTGAAACATAAATCATATTTTTCAGTCTTGCAAGGTGATATGCAAATGCACATGTATAATAAAATAAAAAAGTATTATTCAAGTAATACTACAAAAAACACTTCAGTTTGCCTTTTGTCTGTCGACAATGGCAAATATTTTGCTAATGCGACTGCACATACTCCGAAGCACATATTTGCCAAGCATATTGCCACGGAATTTTGCTGGAAAGTATTTGTAAGTACAGTATTTTATATTTCACAGTAGTCCTAAAATACAAGCCTAAAATCCTTAGAAGGTGTCTATTGGCAGGATTTAGTATTGCTGCACAGTAGTGTTTATACAGTAACTGGAAAACATTAACCTGACCTTTTGGGTCATATTTAAAGGTTAAAATGAGGTATTTGCCAAAGTCGGTGCATTTAAATACAGTTAGCACCAAAAGTCCTTGGACAGTGACACATTTTCTGTTATTTTGTTTCTCTCACATGTTTAGTTTGACAAGATATAGTAGCAATGCTGATGAGGAGTTGAGGGTCAAAGTGCTTTAACTGTCTGCTTTAATTTCTATGGTATTTTCATACATATTTAAATAATTGTTTAGAAATGAAAGCACTTTTGTTATAGTCTCCCCATTTTAGGGCACCAAAGATTCTTGGACAGTTTAAGAATATATCTTGCATGCAGTGACTGTCTTAAGTCTGCACTCTGCAGTAACTGAGGTTTGAGGTCTACAGTAACTGAGGTATGCAGTGACTGAGGTCTGGGGTCTACAGTAACTTAGGTCTGCAGTGACAGAGGTGTGAGGTCTGCAGTGACTGAGGTCTGGGGTCCACAGTAACTGAGGTCTGCAGTGACTGAGGTCTGGGGTCTACAGTAACTATCTATGGTCTGCAGTAACTGTCTGAGGTCTGCAGTGACTGAGGTCTACAGTAACTATCTGAGGTCTGCAGTAACTGTCTGAGGTCTGCAGTGACTGAGGTCTGGGGTCTACAGTAACTATCTATGGTCTGCAGTAACTGTCTGAGGTCTGCAGTGACTGAGGTCTGCAGTGACTGATGTCTGGGTTCTACAGTAACTGAGGTCTGCAGTGACTGAGGTCTGGGGTCTACAGTAACTATCTGTGGTCTGCAGTAACTGTCTGAGGTCTGCAGTGACTGAGGTCTACAGTAACTATCTGAGGTCTGCAGTAACTGTCTGAGGTCTGCAGTGACTGAGGTCTGCAGTGACTGATGTCTGGGTTCTACAGTAACTGAGGTCTGCAGTGACTGAGGTCTGGGGTCTACAGTAACTGTCTGAGGTCTGCAGTGACTGAGGTCTGGGGTCTACAGTAACTATCTGTGGTCTGCAGTAACTGTCTGAGGTCTGCAGTGACTGAGGTCTGCAGTGACTGAGGTCTGGGGTCTACAGTAACTATCTGTGGTCTGCAGTAACTGTCTGAGGTCTGCAGTGACTGAGGTCTAAAGTAACTATATGAGGTCTGCAGTAACTATCTGAGGTCTGCAGTGACTGAGGTCTGCACTAACTATTTGAGGTCTACAGGGCTGTCTGAGGTGTGCGACCCTAGCAACCATTACCTAGAATTGCTCTGTCAGGACTGTTCTGTTTAGTATGTAAAATGCTTGATGGGATCTGGCCAGGTAAATTCCCTGTCCAGCTAAGGACATTGGGCCATGAAAAATTTGTAGTTGCACTTCCAGTGTGTTCAGGGTTAGGTAAAGTCCCAACGCCATCTCCACCATGTTCCTCAGAGAGGGTGGTATACTTTGGACTGTGGGCATTTCCTGTTTTCCTTCCTCACTGTCCTTCATTCATCCATCTGTGTGTCTTCTGTCCAGTACTCTTTCTGTTCCTGAACCCTCCAGGCTCTCAAGCTACTTCATTCAAACTGTAGCCTGGCCTTTATGTTGTTCAGGATTACTAGAGGTTTACATCAGACAGTGTACCCTCTGAGGCTTAGTCTTTTGTGTATGGTAAACCTCTACACAGCTCTGTATATCTAAATCCTGGAGAGAATCCACTAGAGTCATATTGGTCTACTGGGTTGTTTTCCATAGTTGAGCTCACTATTGCTTTTATCTTAATGATGAGCCTAACTGATGATTTAGGCCTTTCCTGTATTTTTTACAGTCCCTGATGCATCTTGTTATGAGCTTGTTACTCAATGTTGCATCGTCAGAGCTATGTTTTTCATGCTGTCACATCCAACAGCCTCCAAAAACAAATATAAAACATAGATTTATGACGTGACGCCACTTGGTTATGTAAAAATGTAAACTAAAGTTGACTGGATTTTTTCATATGTTTGGATCCATCTGCACCTCCTGGTAGGAGAAAAACAAAATATCAAAATGTCACTGTCCAAGTATGTTATGTTGTATGTAAAAGTAAGATAGTAAATACAGGTGTGGACATATTACTATTTGAAACCAGCGTTTCAAATACGGGGGAAGGGAAATGCATATTTCTCCTTCAGTGCCACAGTTAGGTTACTACCAGGCAGTGTTTGCTAGTAGTTCCATAACTCCTTAAAAAAATCCTTAAGCAGCTTTGAAATATGTAACATTCTATTACCTCTCAATGCCAGCGGTGCTTCTGCCAGCTTAACCCTAGGGCATCTTCTCTTGAAAAAAATCATTTTTGTCTGAAGTGTGTCTTGGTTGTTACATGTAAATGTGTATGTAAATACAAGAACTATGAAGTACTAACCAGGAGAAATTCACTGTGGAGGATTGGACTGTCTGATTGCGGGGCTGTTTCTATCTAACCTGCATATGAGGTGTAAGATGCAAGATGGAGGACTGATGACCAGTCAGCCGACACTCGCACCCTATAATGAAGCCTCGCGTAGAAAGATACGAAAAAATAGAGGAAACCTCAGAGAGAAAAAATCCATATACAGTATAAGCATGTATGGTTCCTATGGTTATGGAAAAGATCATGTCTGAAATGTTAATGTTCTACGTAGAACCGTTTTCCTTTCAAGAACGTCCTTCTTTCATTTCAAATGGTTCTACATTCCAGAGCACCTTCATATGAGCGTGCCTTCACCTTGCATATTATCCCTAACAGTCCCCTCTCTGGATCTAAGATGGAGGCATGTCTACGTCTTAGCTCTCTGCCTTCTGCATCTGTTGGTTGTCTGTCTTTTTTGGATCTTTAGTGTCTTTTAAATGCTGGTTGCAATATTAAATTAATTGAAGAGTATGTTTTTCTCATCATTGCTTTGTCTAATGCTGCTATTTAGAACAGTGTTTTCTCAGTGCTGTTATACTGGATGTTTATCCGTGGAGGTCAAGTCTGAGCTCAAATTCCTTCCAAAGAAGACCGCAAAGGGGTTACAGCTCAGTCACACACAAAGCAGAAAGTTTGGAACTTCTCAACCACTAGATGGCAGTGTACTTAAAGAAATAGCAGACACAAGTACTGCTGCTTTGACCAGCGTGTATGGCAAACTTTGAGAACTTATTGGACATTATACATTTGTAAACAGGGCAAATGAACAGCAGTTTACTTTGTAACAGGAATCACAGATGCCCTTAACACCATTACATGGCAGAAAAAAACGGACAAAAAAAGAAATCAAAGCAGAAACATTCAAACTTTTCAGTGTCACGTTTATCCTCAGTCAGACGAACCATATTGACATGAAAGGCCCTTTGTTAATAATTTCCACTTCCTCTCAGGCGGGTCACCATGGTAACGGTGCTCAGGGGGCCTGATTTGGCCCTGACAGAGGTCAACATGACACGTCCCCATGAATTATACATAGAGGCTAACCTTCGCCTTTATTTTCACCCTAAATCACTCCCTTTCCTTGTTGACCCCAAGTGTGCTCCTTCTTCCTTGGACACCCATTCACCCCAATCCCTCCTTCCACACATCTGTCACTCCATGGACAGAGTGACCTTTTAGTCTCAGCCCATAAATAGATGCACAGGATGGAAGATAAATAGATGTATAGATTTGAATGTGTAGATGTAATTGTCTGTGTGCAAACATCTAACAAGGCACATGAGGCAAAAGCCATTCAAAGACTTCACATCAACACTCATCCTCTGTTATATTTAGCACATTCCACTTGGAATTCAATCTCCCTGTCTCGCACTCTTAGTTCCTTCTTAAATCTTTTTGCTGTCTCTCTCTGTCTCTGTATATACGGCTCTCCCTCTTGTTCTGTCTCTACTCTCTCTCTCTCTCTCTCTCTCTCTCTCAGCGGATGTTTTCCATCAGCTCTTAATCTGGGTGAAATGCATACATGAAAGAAAGAGAAAGAAAATCCACTTTGCGTTATCTGGACCCACCAGTCCTGGACCATAACTGGATCACTCATGTCCTCGCTGAGGTTCAGCGGAGCATAAGTGCTGAAAACACTCGCATTAAATACCCTCGCCACGACCAGGGAAGTGGATGATCTTGCCTTCACTTTGGCTTGATCTGAAGCTTCCTTGACAGTGGAATCCAGTAGGAGAGTCCAGCGACTGCTTTAAGGTACAATCACAGCAGCAGTGTCTCCCTGCTGGACACTAGGTGAGGAGCACTCCTAGAACATGACCCTTGGCCTTCACAAGCAGAGGAGCACATTCAGTAAGAAGTCCGCCTGTTTGAGATTAAACCGTTTCAGCTAGACATGCCAGTGTTTTCAGAGCGAAAGCTTCCATTTTGACATCGCTTCCCTCTTTCTCTCTGCTTGTTTCTTCACTCTCTAGAACTGTATTTTTAGATTCAAAAAAGGAATTGGAATGAGGAATCAAAACAACAAAAAAGGATGAAGGAACACACACAAGCACATACCTACATACATACATACACACACACACATGTTCTGTCTCAAATGGATTGGTAGCCTATAGCCCATCACTGACATGTCATTGACGTGACTCCTGTCACGCCATTCCAAATGTAGCAGCTACATGTTTATCTAGTGTCTATCTGGCGTACGTGTGTGTATATAAATGTGATACGGTTTTGTGTGATAAGTCTTTTTGCATAAGAGCAAGTTTACCGCTCTGCAGTATCTACAGTTGAACCGCAGCTCAGCACCGGTGTGACCAGAGCGGTCGGAGACAGGAGTGGTCGTCTCTGTCTGATCGTGCTGGTCAGTGAACGGTTGAGTTAGGGCCTTTGTGAAGTCGTAAACAAAGCGGTCTTTGTCTGCCAGTTGTTGGCGTCCTTGGGACACACTGAAATACTTCTACCCTGACAGACAGAATTCAGTGTGACTCCAGCCTTCACCCTCACCTCCCTCAGGCCTGTGGACACTTTCTGCATCCACAGGATGAGGATGTTCCTGAACCAGACAGTCTGGACCCAGGACAACATGGACCCTTCTGAGGTTTCTGTGTTACTTTTGGCTGCAATACATGTGTGTGCGTATGTTGGGGTGGGTTCCTTGCCTTTGATGAAAGGCAAGATAGTTAAGAGGGTCTTGGATTTGCGTGTCAAGCCCGCTCCCCCCCTCCCCCAACCACCACCACCACTCCACCTCCAGCACTGATCTGAAGATGCTTTCATGTTTGACCCAGTTTGCAGATGCAGGGACAGACAGAGAGAGAGGGTCAGAAGCATAAGGGCACTGAAAGCGACTCAGAGAGAGAGTAAAAGTAAGAGAGAGAGAGAGAGAGAGAGAGAGAGAGAGAGAGAGAGAAGGAGGGAGAGGGAAAGAGAGAGAGAAAACGAACAGAAATGTGTTTAAGGGGAAGGGGCGGGAAGTCAGAGGCTTTGCTCTCTGAAATAATAAAGGGAGGGAACATGAACCGAGGTGCGGAGAAACATTAGACGGTGCAGAGTGCTTTTCTAGAACAAGTGTGAGTGAGAGAGAGACAGAGAGAGAGAGAGAGAGACAGAGAGAGACAGAGAGAGAGAGAGAGAGAGAGAGAGAGAGAGAGAGATAGGAAGAGAGAAGATCGAGGGATATTATCTGAGCTGCCGGGAGCCAACATTCTCATGGCTGCACAAAGAGGTAGGTGACTGACAAACACACACACACACAGACACGTGAGAGGCATTCTTTGAGTGGTTCCATATTAGACTCATGAGTGTAGGCAGGAATGTGTGCTCGTGTTTCTGGGTGTTCTCTTCTGGAAGTCTGACGGCTCCAGAGTAGATGTTGACCAACACAGACACATGCTGGAGCATGCACTTGTAGAAATGGTACTTCCACACACTGATGGTTGTATACAAAAGTGGGCTCACCGGTAGATGTTATGACAGCTACAAAATGTATAGTATGAACAGTGTGTTGTACAGTAAACTGTATATGGAGTTGGAACAAACATATGCATGAAGATTCATGTTGTTACCAGGATTTTCCTGGAAATTGGTATTCTTTACAAGTAGGTCTGTTATGTGTAATTTACATAGAGGACAATATTATGGTGAAATGTCAGACTACTCTGGAAAGTTTAAGGTTAAACAGTCGATCACACATTTTCAAGTTAAAACCTTTACCAGCTACTCCCCATTTGGACAGCGCAGTTCATAAGCAGGTCAATTATTTATTTCAGAATGGCTAATGTATTACTGCACTTGAGTGTGACAGCTAATATACATTTGGTATATTAAACTGCAGTTTTAACCTCATGCATTCCACCAGATGTATGCTTCTCATGTGAGGAAACGTATATCATGTATCAGCTACTTTCAGTTTAATTAAACTGTTGAGTGCAGAGCATCAATCATAAGACAGTGCCGAAGATGCTTGCAGAAAAAGAAAAAAAAATGCTGAAAAATATGTGTGCTGGCCTAATTCTATTTGTGTTTATCACACAATGCTAAAGTGCTACTTTACTTTATTATAATCTACTGTCCTCTATTTGCTCTATTGTATACTACTATACTCAGGTCTGGTATTCTCTGGTTTATTCGAATCCAGTAGCTTGCTGTTGGTTTTAAATTGGCTAAAATATTAATGATTATGACGTCCAATTCCAACTAAATGAGCATCTTACTCTTTACACTCAAGCTTAATATGTTTATATTATATGTATACTGTCTATTATGTTTGAACAATGATTCATTCTTTTCTTTTCTCTACCAGTCTATCTGCTGCTGTAACATTCAAATCCCGCCCCGGGGTTAACTGAGTGTGGTCTTAAATCTTATCTTAAACACCCGCCATAACACTTCTACTTAGGGGAAATAACATTGAGACAGTATGAAGCCAAAAACAAAAGGCTTTAAAAACAAAACATACTCTTTCCTCATAAACCCTTTCATTTTGGCAGGGGCGGAGAGGGTGGTCTGTTTCAAAGCAAGACGCCGCCAAAACCATCCTAAAACTTCACGCTCTTTTATGGAGGTTCACTTTGATATTAGATCATGCTGAATCTAGACTGAAAACATCTCACAAAACAGAGTTTACAGCATTTGTACTGGACCTGCAATTTATTTTAAACAAAAGTAATCAACAACAATATTAATGGACTTGTTAAGATAGATTATATTTGAACAATTATGAAGAAAGTGTTCCAGAAAGAAGGTGGTGTGTGCTGAGGATGATCAGTGTCAGATGGAGAAGCGGTGAAAGGAGGATGAGGGCATCTGGAGCGATATAGGTGGAAGCAGCCATTTGGCGCGTTCAGGAAGTATCTGCGTTTGTCGAGTGTGTGTGTAGATATAACAAATTACTATTAACCTCTGGTACTGCTAAAACTGTCGCCTGTTTCTACAGTTATGATACACAACTGTAACGTCCATTTTATTTGTGGAAAAAATGTATTGGGGGGGGTAGCCTTGCTACTTGCATAAGCTCAAAACTTGCAGCTCAGAACAGATATGATCACCATATGATGAAGTTGCTGTTGAGATGGTTCAGGGATCCTGACTCGGCAGTCTTTCATATTTCGCAAGCAGAAGTACCCTTAGGACAGGAAGTGTCTGTCTTCCACTTTTTGTGTCGCCTGTGGCGCATCTGGCCTCGGTTGAAGGCGGGTTGTGAAATTAGCCTTATTTGAATTTCTCAGAACACTCTGGACTGTGTGTGTGTGTGCTCTTGTGGTGTGTATTCATGAAGTGGGTGGTGAGTGTGTGTCAGTCTGACAGCAGCAGTTGTGTAACATGTCATCCTGTTTCCCTCAGTGACTAAGGCTCCGACGTGGCTCATGATTGACTCATTACAAAAAACACAATGACTCTGACAAAGTGAGACAATCTACCTCTCTCACTTTTCTCTATTTTCTGTCTGTCTCTCTCTCCACTCTCTTTCCATCTCTCTCTCCCTCCTGTCTCTCCTCTTTCTCCCTCCCTCTCAATCTTCTGTCTCTCTCTCTCAAATCTTCCTCTTTTTCACCAATTCTCTTCTGTCAGGTCTTCTCTCTTCTGCTCAGAAGCCTCAAAAGCAGATCACAGACACAGGGGGTGCAGGTAGCAAGAGGTTTTACTGAGGACAGAAAAACTACATAAAACGAACTGGCAGAGTGCAAGGCAGGTAACACAAGCACAACACTAATGAGCGATGCAGGACAGGTGCGAAGTGGGTTTGAGGGCTCGAACAGGGAAGCTAGAGAAATGGGTCAGGGGAAAAACCCGGACTGGAACGGACCTGGAAAACAGGCAAGAACAAGTGACAGACACAGAGTAAACAGGGAGCAGAGGTCAAGAGGAGAAACTAGCTGAATCCCTGACTTGATCTTCACCCTCTCTCTTCTCCCTGCAAAACAGCTGTTTTATTCTCTCCCTCTATTCTCTCCTTTGCCTTGGTGTCTGTATAGCTGGTTTTGAGTGTGTGTGTGCAGTATGAGGCAATTTTACAGTGTGGAGGCAGGTGAGTACATGTTACTGTGACTAAGCATGTATTATCTAACATTAATAATAATGTCATGTCTCCAACCCTTACTTAACCATCCCCCTACAAAAGTGACGTTGCTTCTTTGACACACGTCCAGAAGTGTTTGGATGACATAGGTTGTTTAGGAAACGACTCCTGAGAACGTGTTCTTTGAATGCTTGTGATAGGACTGGGTTTACAAGGCTTCATAAGAATAGCAGATTGAACTTCACTGGAGGAAGAGGGGGAGGTAAGAAGGGAGAGAGGGAGGGAGGTGAGAGGGAGAAGGAGGCAAGGAGGGAGAGAGGTAGGGAAAGAGGCAAGGAGGGAGGGAAGGAATATAGGCAGTGAGTAAGAGAGGGAGGTAGGTAAAGAGTTAGGGAGAGAGTGAGGGAGAGAGGGTGGGTATGTTTTTGGCGCGGGCTGTGAGGGTAAATCTGCTGTTAGGAGTCAGGATGGAGGTGGAGGAACACTCACTGATGCCAGTCGATACTGGAACAAAGGCAGGATACTTGTCACCAGAGGAGACTGTGTGTGTGTGTGTGTGTGTTAGTGCGTGGGTGAGTGGGTGGTTCATTTGAGAGAGAGAGAGAGAGAGAGAGAGAGAGAGAGAGAGAGAGAGAGAGAGAGATGGATAGGCCCCTCTTCAGGAAGAGAGGCTAGAACATGATAAGAGACATAGCATGTGTGTGTATACGTGTGTTGCTTACATATGTGTGCATTCACGTATCTGGACACAAATGTTGTTCAAATGTCCCATCTCATCTGTAGTCCAGGCATGCTTGCTGCTTAACTCTTACCCCGGCCACCAAACCCACTTCCGTAACGCACACACACACAATCACACAAACGCATAGGCACACACACTCCCCAACACAAACACAGGGAATTCCAATCCGTCACAGCAATGACATCACAGAATGCCCTCAGTACAAGCAGCCAGAGGAGTTCCCTCATCTCTCTCTCCTGCTCGTCTCACAGGAGAGAGAGAGAGAACGAGAGAGAGAGAGAGAGAGAGAGTCTTAACAGTATAAACAGTCAGGCATTCGCTTCTCATTACCCTCCAAGAAAGAGCCCCTTTTAGGGGCTTACAGACAGACACACACACACACACACATGCACATTCGAGCTGTGTCTCCATGGTGACAAGCTGTGCTGCCTCGGCTTGGGGAGGAAATGCCAAACTCAGAGCTTCAGCGGTGCTTCTCTAAAAAACACACCCCTCTGCACAGCTCTCCTCCACTCTGCTCCTCTCCTCCTCCTCCACAGACAAAAAAAAACCTTTGTTATCTCCTAACAGTTTTACAGCCGTTGTGTCCTGCTATCTCTCTGTTCTCCGTCTCCTCTCAGCTCTCCTGTTTTCGCCGCCTGCCCCGGAGCAATCTCCCCTCTGTCTCTTCCTCCTGCTCGCCGCCTCTCTTTTCCCTCTCTCTCTCCCTCTCTCTCTCTCTCTCTCTCTCTCTCTCTCTCTCCCTGTCTTCGTTCAGCAAGCAGTGTGTTCCCATAAAAGGACATCGGAGGTGAGTGTTCTCCTTCATTCACTGCGGTGTCTTTTTGTCTTCATAGTAACATGGTTGTTCAGTCCAAACATGGATCAGTCCAAGAGCTCAGTAGTGGTACAGTCCTAGAAACAAGCGTTTGGTAGTTGTAGGTCTCGGGTAGTGGTACAATCCTGAATCTGTTTTAGTTTTAGATCTGAGTATTGGTCCGGTTCAGGATCTCAGACATAATAGTTCTTTGATGGGATGTTTGCACACAGCAGGTCTTTCTTTGTGTTGTATATGTACCCTTCCCTGTGAGTCAAAGGTTTTAGCTTTAGTTTACATTAGGGTGATGTGTGCATGCATGCATGCATGCGTGTGTGTGTGTGTGTGTGTGTGTGGTGTAGTGTAATGTGTGTCAAGCGGGGGATGTGGTACAACCTAGCCAGCTCAACAGCATCATCTCGGCAAAGGAATATGAAATGACTGCTTGTTAAATGTTGTATTGATAAAGATCCAGATGGTGTGTGTGTGTCAGTAAGTTTATGAGCAGAGACTCACCTCACACCTCCCTTTTTTTAAACAGTGGAAACTAATTTAGCCTCAGCAAAGAATGAAAACCAAACAATCGCTGAACACACAGTTTATAGTTTATACAGACAGAGAGTGCATGGTTGGCTCAGCTAGAGGCTTAAGTGATGATGTCTTGGTTTCACGCTCTGAAACATGCAATTCCTCTGAACTCAAATCTACCATGAGCGTTTCATCATTCATATTTATTGGGATCCAACATGTATTATCATGTGTATTATATAATAGCTTGCTTTTGTAGTACCAGCTTGGAGAGGACACTCTTGCATAATTTAGTATATTGATGATTTATGGATCTTATCGTCAAGGAATAATCTTGGTAGACATAGCTAAGTGCCTTTGATGTTTTTGGCATCTCCTGGAAAGGTTTGAACAGCCTGGAAACAACGTACTTTTGTTGGGTGGGAAACAAAAGTGAAGTGCTTTAAGTAAGACCAGAAAACAGGCCATGTGCGACGGAAAATTTGAGTGCGACCGGATAGTGGCTCATGTTGTAGTTACGGCACATCAAAACACAAAAACAAGCCCCCCTGAAGCCCCACACACATACAGCTAATTACATGCAGCTGGGACCCTAATGCTAATTACCAGCATCTGGACAGAAGATGTCAATTGTACATCCCATTTTTGTCTCTCTCTCCCTCTCTGTTTCTCTTTCTCCGTCTGTCTCCTTGTTTCTCTGTCTGCATGTCTCTCTTATCTGTCTCTCTGTTCATCTGTCTGTGCGTCTCACTTTGTCTTCACCTCCTGTCTCCACCTCCTTCATCTGCCCCCCGCACCTCCTCTTTCACACCTCTCTTTCACACCCCCTCTCTCAGAGATGAAAGGGAAGAACCCCTGGCATCGGCCAGTGACCATCCTCATCACTGTCCTCTGCGTCATAGCAGTCGTTGCCCTGGTGACAGTGACAGTGATGCAGAACCAGCCTCTCCACCAGAAGTACAAGGTACCGTCATTACACCAATACCGGAGGGGCTCACCTCTCCCACCTAGGCAGACTGCAGACATCACCTGAGTATGAAGACAAGTACCACACCACGCCTTTTTCTTACTCTCTCTCTCTGTCTCTCTCTCTCTCTGTTTCTCTTCATCTGTCTCTCTCTGCTAGTATGGCATTGTTCTGGATGCTGGCTCGTCCCACACAGCAATGTATATCTACCAGTGGCCCGCAGAGAAGGACAACAACACAGGGAGGGTCCAGCAGACACACGCCTGCAAGGTCAATGGTAGGCACACGTGACGCGCACACACAGACACACACGCGCACACACACGTGACGCGCACACACATACGTGACGTGCACACACACACGCGTGACGCGCACACACACACACAGACACGCACACAAACACACACGTACGTACACACACATGCACACCATGCATCTGGAAATTATTAATAATGTTGTCTCATTTCTCTGATTCACAGTATTCGATTGTCTGTTTGATTTAACATTCTTGACGGAGCAAAGTCTATCAAAAGTCTATTCTGTGCTCAATAAATGTGTGTTAGCTACTATGCATAATACTGTGAGTTGTTAGACCTACATAGAATGCATGTGCAGATTTTTTTAGCTTTTTTCTAGCAAGCTAATCTTCCTTTACTTCTTCAGGAATGTGGCACAGAGATAGCAGTTTATGCCTGCTTGACTTGTGTCTTGCTTGACCTAACCAGGGGGGTATTCCAGAAAGCGGATTTAGTGAAAACCCTGAGTTGGGTCTTTCGGATCAATGATTCGTTCATCGTTCATTTTTCACGTGACCTGCATAGGCTCAGCACTGGTAGCGAGTAGATCAATGATTCGTTCATCGTTCATCGTTCATTTTTCACGTGACCTGTATAGGTTTAGCACTGGTACCACTTGGTTGGCAGAAGGATCATTTTCCACGTGACCTGCATTCAACGAATCATTGCTGTTTCCTTGGCTGAGCCTATGCAAGTCCCGATGCGTGGCCATGAGAAAATGAACAAATCTTTTTTGGAGAGGACTCGTTACTCTCGAGTCCTTGTAAGGATTCGTTCAAAATGAACGAATCGTTCACGAACGACACATCACTAGTCTAGAGCTAGCTAGCCCGGCTTGGACTCCTGTGTCGTATCAACAGATTAGCAGAGACTTTGAGTAATACAATAAAAGGTTTTTTACACATGTCAACGTCTATTAAACAGTTTTGAGTTGTAGAGTTGTATTTTGATTGATATTGCGAGTACGTAAACCCAAGTCTGCACACTTTGCCATGATGTTATACTAACTACAACAGTGACTTTAGAGAACTACAACTCTGCATTAATCTGTCTGACACGCACCCGAGCGTGGTGCACTGTGGGAAGGCGAGCAATGGCAAGTGATTTGTGTCACTGCAGTGGACACGCACCATAATATGCTCTGGATAAGAGCGTCTGCTAAATGACTAAATGTAATTCTTTGTGCGTACTGTATCGTGTTTTTTTCCGACAAGTAATTTGGGTCAGAGGGCCAATATTTGAGAGTCACGGTTCGCTACTGGCTACAGCCAACATTTCGACCACTGTAGTATGCAATATTTCATTCATTGAATCCGCACTCGGTGCTGCCATTTTGAATTAGTCAAAAGCAGAAGTTGAACCACCAATCAGAGGCTTTGACCCGCCCCCTGACTTTTGACGGGTGACGACAGATTAATTTTGCTACAGCAAATTACACCGTGGATAAATGAAATTATTACACGGCTGTTCTTAATGCTGTAGAATGCCCCTTCACCCATTCACTTGAATGGGACTTGCCAACGTTCTGCGGTCAATAATTTTTTCGATAAATGACCGTTGCTATGTATAATTGACCGCTGTCAAGGGAAGTGGCCTTTTTGCCTCGGATTCGCGTCTATCGTAGCACTCCGCAAGTAGTCCAGTAACTTTTTAACCCCAGCGTACTCCGTTGCTTAGCAACGTCAGCTGATTTGAAGCCTAAAGAATGTTCAATGTCTATGAAATTCAACGTCTTAGGCGAACTATTTCTCTGCCGATCAACACGTACTACGAATGGTAACACATAAATTGTAAAAATACACACTGTCTGAAGTTATTTTTTCGGCAAGTAGCCGTGTAATAAGTGGCATAATGAATAGAACGCCGTTGTCATTATCGGGAAAATTCGCGTCGGGGTGCTGTTCGCCCTGTCGGGGCTTATTTTCCTGATAATGACCGGCGTTCTATACATTATCCCTTACGTATAAATAAATGTTAACAAATGAATCTATAACATTTATATATTTAGTGTCTCATTTAATTTGTGATTTATACATTTTGTATGTCAATTAGGCATTCAATTATATAATTACTAATTATTTATGTATTTATTTAGTTAGTTTTGGCCCCTATAATCCTCCATAGTATTTGGTCTTGTTCATTGCCTACAAATAGAAATACAACAATTAGTATTTCTATCGGCTAGTAATTGTTCCTACAATTGACATGATTCACCCGTGACCATACCCTCCTCTAACTGGTGTTCCAGCAAACCCATTTCAAGGTTGTAAGGGGTTAATTGCCAAACAACCGAAACTAATTCCCCTATGGTTTGAAGGAAGATGCGAAACCGAACAGTGTATTAATCAGTGGCGATTTTAGACTCATTTTACAGGTGCTCAACTGTGGCGGCTGCTGGTCTTTCAAAGAGGGGAAGGTCATTTTCGGCCTACATCATAACATTTACTATTTATTTATGTGGGAATTAGGTTAAACTGAAACAAGGAATGTGGTATATAACTGTATGAAATGAATGATGAAAATTGGCTTGCAATTTTGCCAAGCTAATTTTTGGCCTACATCTTAAAATTGTCCATTTGAATGGTCCGGCTGGAAAGGGTTAACTTGTTAGAAAAATTATTTCTCTAGTATTGCACAGAGTCGATGAAGTAAAGAAAGTTTATTACTTGTGCATGAAGCAAAGTGCATGTCCATCGTGGTACAAACTTTTCTGAGAAACTAGTCTTCATGGAAGACCATTTATACAACATGGGTGAGAATTCTCCTCCCCTGCCAGTGTTGGGGGAAGTTACTCAAAAAAGTAAGTAGTTGGTACTTATTATTGTTCAGTAAGAGTAGTGTGATTAACTTACATAATTACAAAGTAATATTATTACTTATTATATTACTTTTACTATTACTTTTAATAGTAGCAAGTTTGAATTAGTAAAAAATGTGCAAGAAATTCATAGACACAGTAGGCTACAGACGCGAAATGTGCGGTGAAGTAGGACGTTTTTTTGTCGCCAGGTGCCATGGTGAATCCTAGTGTCGGAGCTCCATTGATGTTGGATTTCAATAATTCTCATGCCCACGCTTAACTCAGAGTGGACGTACTACGAGTTGATTTAACAAATTCAAATCAGCTTTACTGGAACCGAAAAGTCTGAGTTTAGGTTAGGTTAAATCAACTCAGAGATCAGGGTTAGGTTCACAGTTTGTTGAACCCGCTTTCTGGAATACCCCCCAGCTGGCTACATTTCCATATATGGTCAACAGCAAAGAGATGAATAACAAACACAGCACACAGCTCCACCCTCTCCTGGCCATCTCATGCCTAGCCATCATGACCTTTTCTCTCTCACTTCAACATCCATTAACCCTTTCCTCCCTCCATCTCCTTCCACTCCTCTGTAAGTCTGCCGTCTCATCTGTGTTGCTGTGCAGGCCCTGGGATCTCCAGCTACTGGTCGTCTCCAAGCCAGGCCGGGGACTCTTTGCGGAAGTGTCTTCAGGACGCTGAACGCCACGTGCCCCTCAGTAGGCACCAGGAGACCCCCCTGTACCTGGGGGCTACCGCCGGCATGAGGCTACTCAGGTACACACACACACACACACACACAATGACAGAGGTTGGCCAGCTCAACCTCTGTGTATGTGTGCGTCACAAATATGTTTCAATATTTGATCAGTCATCCCCTAAAAAGTTGACAGGTGCACTACAGTGAATAGTGTGTGTTTGTGCTTTCCAGGAAAGAGAACCTGAGTGCGTCGAGTGAGGTGTTTACGGCAGTGGAGAGGGAGTTGCAAACGTTCCCCTTCTCCTTCCAGGGAGCTAGGATCCTCACAGGTCTTGAGGAAGGAGCCTTCGGCTGGGTCACTGTCAACTACCTCGATGATCGCCTCCGACAGGTGTGTGTTTGTTTCTGTTGAAGGGTAAGCACCTCTGACTTCAATTTAGCATTGGTGTGTGTGTTAACGTATGTGTTAATCTCTGTGTGTGTGTGTGTGTGTTTATCCCAGGGCTTGGGAACTAGAGGAGCTCTTGACCTGGGCGGAGCCTCCACACAGATCAGTTTTGTGTCTAATCAGGAAGTGGAGTCATCGGAAAACGCTGTGGCCTTTCGTCTCTATGGAAACGACTACCACCTGTACACTCATAGCTTCCTTTGTTATGGTAAAGACCAGGTGCTAAAACTAGCCCTGGTCCAGCTCACAGAGGTAAGCCCAGGCTTTAACCTGACAACATGGAAACTCAGGGAGTCTGTGTTTTTGAATTCACCACAGGGACAGAAAAACGACTAACATTCTATGGTCAACACCTGCCCTCTCTCAGTCAGGTGAAAGGCAAGTACCAGACCCATGTTTCCACCCAGGCTACAACGTAACTAAGGAATACTCCGCTGTGTACAACAGCCCCTGTGTGACAGCCAGGAAACCAAAGGAAACCAGCTTCACCCACGTTGGAACAGGAAATGCATCAAAATGCCAGGAAGTGGTCAGAAGAGTTTTTGATTTCGGCAGATGCAACTTTCAGCTCCTGCTCCTTTAACGAGGTCTACCAGCCACCCTTGAGAGGAACCTTCGGGGTGAGTCTTCTATCCAAACACATACAGGTCATGGCAAAAGCATCATCTGCACAATCTCTGCATTTTCCCCCTAAAACTTTAATGTTAACCCAAAAATGTCATGCAGTAGGGGATGTATTTTGTGTGCTATTGCTTAATGTGGCAGGTCCTAAAAAACAGACTGTTTTGCATGGAGGATGGGTGGGTTTTATTTTGGCTTGGGGTGCCTGGGGTGTGCAGGACCTCCAGGAGTGGTTGTTGACTTTGGCCGTGGTTGTGTTTGGCTCCCCTCAGGCCTTCTCAGCCTTCTACTTTGTGATGAACTTCCTTAATCTGACCTCTGACCCTTTGGAGAGAGTCAAGGAGAAACTAGAACACTACTGTGCTACACCCTGGACACAGGTCAGTCAACACACACGAGCACTGAATACTGTCTTTCTTGCTTTTCGAGGTAGCTTGGGTGTGTGTCATGTTTTGTGTCATGTTTTGTGTGTGTTCCTGCTGTGCTGTGTGAAGGTAAAGCAGGATCATCCAGATATCAAGGAGAAGTACCTGGCTGAGTACTGTTTCTCTGGGACCTACATTGTCACCTTGTTGACAGAAGGCTACAACTTTACATCAGAAAGCTGGAACAACATCAAATTCATCAAGAAGGTAGGACGTGTAAACACACACAAGGATGTACATTGTATGTATTTCCAGTTTATGCTGTACCCCCACCCTTCCTGCCTGTGTGTGTAGATATCAGGGAGTGACGCTGGCTGGACGTTGGGTTACATGCTGAACCTGACCAACATGGTCCCAGCAGAGGCGCCTGACACGCCCCCCCTCCCCTACGCAGGCTTTGTCACCATAGTGACCTTCATCGCCTTGCTGCTCGTCTTCCTTCTGGTCCTCAGTCTTCGCTCCTACTGGCCACGCTGTCGCCCCGCCCAGACACGGATCATATAAACACTCCATCATGTTCTGTATAGCAGACATATACTGTATATACCGTATGTGTGTGTGTGTGAGCGAGTAGGAGACAAGAAAATGTGTGTTTGACTTAGTACATGAGAATGTGAATATGATGTTAATACAATCATGTTTATAAGAAAGGACACTGATTACTGAAACTCCGACCAATTCCTCCTCAGCTGCCATCATTTATTGACAATGTATTGAATGCTGGATGATTCCTCCATATCTGTAATGTAACTGTCAATGGAGACAAGCTGATTTGAGCGCAGAATGCATGCTTTAAGACTATTCAATGTTCAGTGTTTATCATGATCATCAATGGAGATGGCGAGTCAACGCACACACACACACGTCAGTAACATACTGACCTCTGGTGGTAAGAGGCGGGATGACAGTTCTGCATACTGTAGGTCAGTACACTGTTTTTTAAATCGTCATCTCATTAATAAGACTAACCAACAAACTGGAAGTAAGGTGAGACTCAAGCTATTCCTCCTTTAAATCCCCTTACATGCATAAACTCATTATCAAAGGTCCAATGGAAAATGTAAATACCTCTGTAGCTTTATAAAGAATGTAATTTGACATGTAAAGTCTAAGATTATCTTTCGGGGGGAATTGTGCCCCTTGGGTTTTGACTCAAACAGGAAGCCACAGCCTAAGTTTCCCTCCATTTGAGACCAAAGCCCTTCCTTTGTGTCAAAGATACAGGTCTTATCTGAAAGGAATAAAGGGGGAAAATACAAACACTAGTCCTGTGATATTTAATATTTGGGTGGTGCCTCTTCCTGGATATTTGTTGGCACTGGCTGACCTAAGAGCTCCTCTAGAGTGTTATGATAAAAAGTTACTCAGTAGTGTGGCCGGTACACACAAGCACACATATCTTTTCAAGGCCAGTTCCCTTCACTGCAGGAAGTGTACAGAGCTGCAAATCCCTCTTTACAAACAACCTGTCATCAGGGACCCACCTCTATCCTCACAATCTATATCTGGAAACTCTCTCACACACACACACAACCTGGAAACTCTCTCAAACACTCAGACAGTTCCTTCCTGACACAGACTGTCATCTCCTGAGGTGGTTGCCATTGGCAGGCGCGACCGTCTCCAGGGGGTGGGTAAAGGGGGCGGGATCTTCCAGGCGAAGGGAGGCGGCCTGCGCCGACACGTAGGAGAAGTTGGGCAGGCCCAGCGGTGGAGCAGTCATGTGATCAGTCAGCTCATTGTCGTCCGTGTCGTCCACCATATCAGCCATGTCCTCTGAGATCTGGCTGTCCCGCTTCCCTCTGTAGAACTTCTTCCGGAAGCTCTTCAGTTGAGGCACCTCACACCAGGTCTCCACCACCACTAGGAGACACACCAGACCCAGCAGAAGATACACTGGTACACACACACACCAGGGGAAGAGAGAGAGGATTACCCTGACTACGGTCAGACGAACCATCCTGTGATGCCCAGCCAGTACAAATACGGCCACATGAACCAACCTGTGATGGCCAGCCTGTAGAGCTGCCTGTGTGGGTTGGTGGTGGTGGGGTGGGTCTCCCCTGGCACATAGTCTCCCAGCCCTATGGTGGTCAGGGAGATGAAGCAGAAGTAGAGAGAGTCCAGAAAGCTCCAGCTGCTCTCCCAGGCCCGGAACACCAGCGCAGGGAAGAAGAAGAGCAGCATAGCTGAAAACAAGGTCAGGCTCAGAGCGTGGCCCACAGCGCCCCTTGCCCGGGGCACTGCCCACCGCACCTGGAGGTAGGCCAGGGGCCTCCGCGTCACCACCACCATGATCCTCTCCACCACAGACGAGATGAACAGGAGGGTGATGGGGATTCCCATAAGAGAGAAGAGTATGCAAAAGGCCTTGCCACCATCTGACAAGGGGACGGTGTGACCATAGCCTGAGACACAAACACAAACAAACCAACAAACAAGGTGAAAATGTATTTAAAAATGTGTTTACAAGATGGCAGTTATTTGAATTGATCCTTTCCTCTTTTCTCTCTCACACAAACCGATCATGGCAAGCTCACAGTCCAACTCACCTGTTGTGGTTAGCACAGTGCTGGTAAAGAAAAGCGATGATATAAAGTCCCAGTTCGATTTGCTGACGTTACCGAGCATTGACACGCCATAGTTATTGGCCTGAAGGGCACGAGACAGTATTTTTTCAAGGAGCTCGTCCGACACGCAAGCATGGTCCTGGAGGAACTTGTGTCGGAGAGCTTGTAGCTTTTCACGTAACTCAGATTCGTAGGGACGCTCGACCGCTGAAAAGACCCCGGCGCCAAACAACAGGTAGAGTACATAGCACAGCAGCAGCAACGCGACGTTTAGTTCCGACTGACGCCGCTCCAACAAACGTGTCCACCAGCCTCCAAAACCTTGGACCATTGTAAACAGAAGGCTAACTATACTTAGGAAATACGGTTTATTTTACACTTGGTATATATAGTGTAACATAACTCGATTCTTCAAGGTTATTCCAGATATTCTATGGAAGTGAGGTTAGTTCATTTGAGTTTTCGGGAGAAAAAGATCTCTTCCTCATTCTTCCATGGCCAAACCCAAGGTGATGCCCGACCTGACAATGAGAGAGCCGGAGAGGTGTTACGTCAGCGATTGTCACCTGGCCAGGTGTACAAGTTTTTGTGTGTGAAAGAGAGAGCGAGCGAGCGAACGAGAGCGATCAGCTGTGATTAGACTGTTGTAAATGTACCACCTAACAGGTTTTTCAGGTTTTCTCTTAATCTGTGGCCCATTCACCGTGACAGTGCCTTTCTCATAGTTTCTATTACAAATGTAGGATACAATACAAGACACCAAAGCATTATTACATCACCAAGTTATTTAGTTAGTTTTTGCATTGAATGTTCTTTCACTCAATGCAAATGCGAATGAAATGCTACTCTTGGCGATTTCACGTTTTACCGATAGAGGGAACCTGGAGACTTGATTCATATAATTTCGACAATATGGATGGACCTCAAATAATATGTTATTTTATAAGACTGATGCCTATGCTTGGTGTATCTACATTTCTTTGGGTTGATTTGAAAACAAAACACAAGTCGAAACCAAAGAAGTGCCCTTCACATCCAGCGAAGAACGATATCATTTTATGTTACAGTTTACAATTGTTTTTCTGTGCACAATGACTAGGCCTATAGCAAATAATGTAAACTAAAACTTTTTCCGAGTGTAAAATAGCTGTAAAGTAGACACTAGTTACCACGCAATTTCGCCTTTTTGGTTCTACATGTTCCCCAGCTAGAAATTGTACGTTCCCAGAACGTTCCCGTTGGTCTAAAGGACGTCGCCTTATGACGTTCCCATAACGTCCCATGTTGGTCTCAATGTGGAGTTCTTTAAAAGGTAGGAGGACGTTATTTCGGGGCCTTTCAGGACGTGCTGGGAACGTTTAGGGAACCATTATAGGACATTCCCTCTGTAGGGGCCTGTCAATGCTACGCTCCACAACATTTGCAGAACCTTTTAGTGACATATCAAACCTTCAGGAGACCAACCTATAATGTGTTTTCGGTCCTTGTATCCCGTTATCTGAACCACTATTTGTTTGTCTTTATGGAAAATGTGCAGAACCACCAACAAATAAACTAATTACAAGACTTTTGGAGAACCTTTAAGGGATCCAAACAACAAGCTATCTTGAAACATCATCATAATATGTTTAAACCATTATGTTTAATGTTAAACATTCTCATTGTTCTTTTTCTGTGTTCTACTGTGGGAGAGCATCGTAATACGCATTACAACACATGGAATGACGAATCTTGAATTAAAGTTAATAAAAAATATTTTATTGAAAAAAATAAGCATAGAAATGATAGGAGAGTCAGAGAGTTAGTGAGAGAATGCGAAAAGGCTTAATCACTGTTTCCCTCTTCTTCTGGTGCCCCAGATCCTTCTTCTTGTACTCCATGCAGATTCTTCTTCTGGTGCCTGGCAAAAAAAACCCATCTCTATTAATCTCTCATTGTTACATTTAATTACACTTGTATAAGATCCAACTATGAGGGAGAGTATTAACCAAATATGTTTGCCATACAAGAGTGGCTATTGATATGACAAAGTCAGATTTTAACTGGTTAATATAGATGTCCGTTAATCGTAATTGTGATGTATTGGAAATAGCATTGACACACTACACCAGAAGTATGGAGGATTATCGGGGCCATAACTAACTAACTAAATAAATAAATAAATGGTTAAATACTTGGATAAATAAATAATTAGATAACAAAATGAGACACTAAATATATAAATG
>CAEFZP010000800.1:0-63710 GCA_903064625.1 Mallotus villosus
GAATGATGACGGATGACCTCAAGGCCGCTTTGGCAGACTGGAGGGCTGTGGTGACCGACAGGAGGGCAGTTTCAGTGGAGTGGCCCGTCTTGAAGCCCGATTGGTGGGGGTCAAGCAGGTTGTTCTGAGTGAGAAAGTTTGACGGTTGGTTAGATACAGCCCTAGGGTTAATCGTTGTGGATGCTGTCCCGGTGTTGTATCACCCGATGCATGACTCTCTGGATTGGCACCCCCTCGCGGGAGCGTGCGCGAATCAAAGAGTGAAGGATTTCGTATTTATATCCCAACCAAACGAAGGGGAGACAGAAGTCTCACATTATACTTTCTTTGTTATAGAATTCTGTAAAGATGCTATTTTCAACACAAAATCCTTAAAATTCGTCATTCAAACCGTATAGTATCGAACACGAAACAACATTCTTGCTACACGACATTGCATTCTGTATGTTTACCAAAGGAAATGTATTTTGTGTAGCAGGTTCAAAGTATTTCACATGGCTCTTCATACTAATGTATAGGTTCAAAGGCATGCGATTTTAATGCAGTTAGCCTGCGCGTAGGGTGGGTTACTCAGACAGGTCGAAAACAACAGCCTTCTGATCCAGAATAGGCTATCAGCTGTCCTGAAAAGGGACCAAGGGTTCACATACCTATAGCCTACAAAAGACAAGTACTAAAAACAATGTATCAACTAAGTATCAACGTCAAAAGAAATGTTCTCACCATCAAATCCTGTTTTAAGATAGGAAATATTAATCTTATTGTTTAAGTCAATGAAGTAAATGAAAATATAAAACATAATAATCCCACACCTACCATGGACTATTCTGATTCAAAAAACGTTATTTTGTAATGTTTGGTAAGTTTCGAGACTTTTCAGTTAGAATTTGCCAGGTTACAGAGCCAGACAAGACCTTGCGGACGGTCCGCACATTCTCACGTCTGCTCAAAAGTTTCTGTGACGGCCCGCACATTCTCACGTCAAGTAAATCTTTATACATCACAAAGTGTGCGTGGAAACCAGCGTACGCAAGCTTTATACATGAGGCCCCAGGTCTGGAGGCGGAATATAAGGAGCCAGCAGAGAAAGGGTGGCAAGCTTGATGCAAACTTCCTTGGCACCATAACAGTAATCCAAGGGAAAAGTGCCGATTTGCAAGGGGAAAATGGTGCTGTTTTCCTCAAAGTGAATGTGGATCACCTTAAAATAGTGAAGATGGAGATGCCACGCATACCGTGTATGATGAGCAAAACAACCCCAACCACACCAGCTCCAACACCAGTTTCCAGTACAGGTCAGAAACAGGCCTCAGTCATTCAATTGGCTCCAGCACCAACACCAACACCAGCTGCCACCCCAGCACCTGCACCAGCAGCCAACCCTGCACCAGCACATGCACCTGCAGCCACCCCTGCACCAGCACATGCACCAGCAGCCATCCCTGCATCAGCAGCAGCACCATCAGCCACCCCAGCACCTGCAGCCACCCCTGCACCAGCACCTGCACAAGAGATGCCTTTTCTTGGATCCCCTGGGGGAATCTCAAGCTAACCTAAAGAGGTGCCTGGAGACAACCAGGTAAACACATTCAAATGGAGTTTTATAGTACAAAAGTACTAACACCATAGTGTCAGACAGAAATAAGTCGTATGAGATGTTCAATCAATGATTGTGCAACAGTTTTCACAAGCAAGTATATTCTTATACTTAAGGGCCTTCATGCGGAAGAAATGCTGCAATGTTTCGCGATGGGCATGCAGCACCCTCCCTCATGCACGTCAGCAAGACAGCACATCATGTGGTGTCCTTGCCTTAAAGGTGAATGTACTGTACTATACATTACTTAAACAATGTTGTCAACCTCAAAGTCATTAATCTTTTTGTTCTTAAAGATAACTACTTTCATGCATGAATGTTTGTATGCATGTATGAATGTTTGAGTATGCACTGTAATAGCCCTTTTTTGGGTGGTTTAGGATTTTGGATCTTGTCATCTTGTTAGACTATGTATTTATGTGATCATGCTGATCTAATAATCATGTTCTCTTTAGTTTGCTGAGAAAATAATGAAGGGAGAGGCAATAAACATAAAAACAACACAGAAGGCAGTGAACAAGCTGAGGCTAGATGTAGCCACTGCCCTCCTCCGAGAAACTGGTGTGTTATTGTTTTGGCTGATCGTTGTCAATCTCCAAGCTCTTGGAAATGCATGTCCTTTAATACAAATGAGAGCATACAGCCAGTGAAGTACAATAATGCAAAATATGTTATTTTACTGTTTATTGGAATATTTATGAATACTGTTTGTCTTAACAGACAATTTCAGCAACCTGTGCCACTACTGTGGGATGGAGGACAAGGATGAGCCACTATGGGTAATGTTTTTAAAAATTGTGACATATTTTTCTGTTTTTAGACTTCAAGATTAGTTTGATTTCTGTGATCATTATAAAGTTGTATTTCATTATTACAAGAATGACTAAATCAGAAACAGTACGATTAACACTCAGTTTAATAGAAGTGATGGTGCCCAAATTAAAGGACGTGCATTGTTAAAATATTTTCTAAGATCTGCTGTGACATCTGTGGGAGATGGTACCACCATGTGTGCGTGCAGAGGCCTACACTGGAGGAGGACTACTCGTGCCTTGCGTGCACATGATCCCAAAAAAAGAAGACATTTGTTGTCATTAGTTAATTTGTCTGTATTTTTCTATATTAGTTCATGTGTTAAACAAAGTTCAATTATTATCTATCTATTTTCAAGTCACTTCCTATGACTTTGTGTAAAAACATTTTTTTTAATGTTATTTAATTCGTTTTTGAATTACTCATCGTTAGGCTAGTTTATTTACATTAAAATAATAATTTTGTGGAACAAAGGCTTCCTTTATATTTGGGGATTACCTGCATGAGTGAGTTTGATGAGTGTGTGCATTGCACAAGATGGGGCTAGTATGAGTAAGCACAGTAAGTTTCAGGCATGTGACACTTTCCTAGTCAGAGTTAGCAGGGGGTGCTTTTCATGGCAAGAAGAAATACAACAACGGGGGGTCAGACGGTGGAGCGGGGGGTCAGACGGCTGAGCGGTGAGGGAGTCGGGCTATAAATCAGAAGGTTGTTGGTTCGATTCCCCGACCGTGCTAAATGATGTTGTGTCCTTGGGCAAGGCACTTCACCCTACTTGCCTCTGGGAAAATGTCCCTGTACTTACTGTAAATCGCTCTGGATAAGAGCATCTGCTAAATGACTAAATGTAATGTAATGTAAAGTTTCAGGCATGTAACACTTTCCTAGTCAGAGTTAGCAGGGGGTGCTTTTCATGGCAAGAAGGAATACAACAAACCTGTCGTGAAATGCACCCCCTTCTGTTGTCTGTTCTGTATATCCCAGCATCAAATGATTCTTACTGTACACTAAGGGCACTAGTATAAGTAACCACAGTTTCAGGAATGTGACACTTTCCTAGTCAGAGTTAGCAGGGGTGCATTACACTTACATCAAATGGAAAACAAGGCCTGCCATGAAATGCTCTCCCTCTGCATACGTTTCTTCCCTTCTACTCCAGCATTATGTACATTTAATAGCATACATTTAATACCAATACATGTGTATGTATAGGGTGGACAGGTCTGAAATCAGAATAGTCCATGGTAGGTGTGGGATTATTATGTTTTATTTTTTCATTTATTTCATTGACTTAAACAATAAGAGTAATATTTCCTATTGAAGGGTTGAGATTCTTTGTGTCTATTCCAATAGGCCTATGTAATGCTAGTTTTCAATGACACAAGTCTGTGTTCTAGAAAGAGTGATCTGGAGTCGCAGAGGTCCGATAATATCAGCTTTAATGCAGCAGTTGGAAATCAACAAGTACAGAGCTCTGGGGTTATAATAATAATAATAATACATTTTATTTATCTTGGTTGTCTACGTTTCCCTAACCGCAACAATGTTAGGCTGGTTCACAAAGTCCAACTGGCTATCTGTCCCTGCCCCAGGATATATTATAGGCTACAGTGCCGTCATACAAAATGATCAAAAGAGGGTTGAGCTTTCTCATGCGGGAGTTGTTCTTGCTGGCGCGCCCCACCCTCCGGTGCCATCTCAGCCCGGCTTCAAGGTTGCTCCTAAAATGAAGAGATTAAGACACCAAATACAGCCTGTTCAACCCACTCTGAGTGAGACACAATGTTTAAGCCTAAGCAAACTTCTAAATTCATAAAACATTACTTTAATAAGCACAATGTATAATGTTAATAAGCACAATATATTCTTTAAGACATGCATCCTTTATAAAGTTGTACGGACATTGTTCCTGTTGCCATATCCACCGGTGCACAGTGCCCGTGATGCATTGGGTGGTTAAGATGCCACACATACTGATAACTTGAACTAGCCTATAGATAATGATAGCCCTTGATAGAATTGGTGGCACGCAGATGTCTGGAATTATAGAAGGTGCAGTGCCTGTGATGCAGCTGGTGATGACAGTTCATGTATTGTGCTGTAATGTATTGTACATTCTTTACTATCTTAAAACAGGATTTGATGGTGAGAACATTTCTTTTGATGTTAATACTTAGTTGATACATAGTTTTTAGTACTTGTCTTTTGTAGGCTATAGGCATGTGAACCCTTGGTCCCTTTTCAGGACAGCTGATAGCCTATTCTGGATCAGAAGGCTGTTGTTTTCGACCTGTCTGAGTAACCCACCCTACGCGCAGGCTAACTGCATTAAAATCGCATGCCTTTGAACCTATACATTAGTATGAAGAGCCATGTGAAATACTTTGAACCTGCTACACAAAATACATTTCGTTTGGTAAACATACAGAATGCAATGTCGTGTAGCAAGAATGTTGTTTCGTGTTCGATACTATACGGTTTGAATTACGAATTTTAAGGATTTTGTGTTGAAAATAGCATCTTTACAGATAACAGACATTCTTCTGTTGAATTCTATAACAAAGAAAGTATAATTTGAGACTTCTGTCTCCCCTTCATTTGGTTGGGATATGAATACGAAATCCTTCACTCTTTGATTCGCGCACGCTCCCACGAGGGGGTGCCAATCCAGAGAGTCATGCATCGGGTGATACAACACCGGGACAGCATCCACAACTTGTCTGCCCTTTCAAACTCATACTGTGTGTACAAGCCTCTTCGACACTATCTGAAAGAGTTTTCTCCTGTGCAGGACATGCCATAAGTCAGGAGAGGTGTCGTATCTTGCCAGTGAAGGCAAATATGGTAAATATGGTAAGTTTGAAGCTGGTTTAGTTAGCATACCAACTCAACATTTATTTTGTGTAATTGTGTAATTTGTAATAGTGTAACTGATATTTATTGTTTAATTATTTTAGTTGTCTGTTAGGTGACTTAGGTTTACTTATTATATATTTAAGTAGGCTAATTCAAAACGTTAATATATTGTTACATTTAAATATTTTTCCATTCAAAAAATACTATAAAAGAGCCTTACTTTGATTACTTTAATTTTTGTTTTTCAAGAATTGGTTTAGGAATTGGAATCGGAATCGTTTTAAAAGTACCGGTTCGGCATCGGAATCGTATAAATCCAAATGACACCCAACCCTAGTTATAACGTGATATGGTTCTTGTTGTAAAAAGATGTTTATCATGTTATAACATGTTATTTTCACGTTATAACGTGAAACATTTCACATTATAACGAGATACAAACATATCACGTTATAACGTGAAATTAACATGTTATGACATGATAAACGATTCCGATGACACGTTTCACGTTATAACATGATAAGTTTGTATCACGTTATAACGTAAAACGTGTCACGTGATAAGTTTGTGTCACGTTATAACGTAAAACGTGTCACGTGATAAGTTTGTGTCACGTTATATCAACGTTTACAAGACTTGTGATAAGTATGCGTACATTAAGAAGGATTTTGAAATGCACGGAGCTGTACATGTAACAGGTTAGAAAAGCAGTTTGAATAATTGGAAGATATTCTGTTACGTGTATTTTAGTTTATTTTTTATATTTTACTTTGAAATCACAAGCACACTGGTATTGGGGGTCTCTGGTAGCCCCCCGTCTACCCTTGTTTTGTTCAGATGAACGAATCTTTGATCCGAAGACTCGGTTGTCAGAAGAACGAAACATTGATCCGAAGACTCGGTTGGGAGGTGAACGATTCTTTCATCCGCCGGGTATGAGTCTTTGGATAGTTTTTCACGTAACCTGCATAGGCTTAGTACTGGTAGCTAGAGGAAACAGAAATGATTCGTTAATTTCGAATGGGTCTTTGGGTACAGGTCTTTGGATAATTTTTCACGTGACTTGCATAGGCTCAGAAGAGGAAACAGAAAGGATTTGTTTACCTCGTTCACTTTCGCGTGACTAGGTTTTGTAAGACCTGAATGATATTCGTTCACAAGTAATAATTACAGGTTTTGTTATTTGAACCTTTTTGTACATTATTCACATTTATGTGCAGTGTAATTGCTTGCCGCGATAATTAAATGCTAGTGTGAATGACCATTTTGAATCATACAAACTGTCATGATGCATTTATTTTAAAGTAGTATATGCTGGTTTACATGCACTAACATATAGGCCTACATGAGAATATGATAAATGTTTGCAGTGAACGTATTTAGGCCAGGGAATTGGCCTAGGGAATTGTCCCCCGCCGTTGAAATGAACGAATGGCTGGAAAAAGTTTTCTTTCATTTTACTGAACGAGATTCAAAGAACCGAGTCAGTAAAATGATCCAAACTTCCTATCACTATCTTAAAGTATGCTACACACGTTCCGCATTCTGACACCGTGGCCACTGCATGGGTTGTACCATGTGAGGGAGTTTTCCCCTCCCAAATAGAGTTGGTTGGCCCGTCTTTTCCAAAATGTTTTCTCAGATAGGCTACTGATATCTGGTCCGGGCGGCCCTACTGTAATACACGTCAGGGAGGATGGAAGGGAGGAAGAGGCCAGGAGGGGCTGAACAATACATTTTCAAAAGGACAAATACAGTGGCAACTGGTATTAAGAGATATAGGCCTAATGATTAGCGTTAGCAACGTAATTTCCTGAATACAAATCTGTTTAAATCACTCAGATAATAATTTTAAAGTTGACTTGTGTCAAAAAATGATAAGGGAGAAAACTGCATTCAAAGATTCAACTCCGCTTCATTCTATTTCTATTGTGATGCATGAGGGAAACACCAACACTCAACGCGACTGTTTCAAACTGATTGTCTCTTTACATTAATAACTCCGCAAGTTATTTTGTAGTTCAACAGCCTGACTTCCTTGATCAGTTGTTTGGGGCTGCTGCTGCACTCAGAAGAGCAGACAAACTGAGCATTTGATTTGTCATGGCTTGAAACTCTTGAGCTGACGTAAAAAAAAACGTTGAAATCAACTGTTTTTCATAAGTAATCATACAAGTTTTGTGCATTACAATTAAGTTTAGGGTGTTAAAACACCCAAGTTTAGGGTGTTAAAACATAAAAAATCTACATTTTGACAGATAACTAATCATCTTTTTTTGGCTGATAGCCAACAATGAGCGGCCGCGACATCCAACAGGTTCTTGCAGACCGCCACACAATTATTTGGCTAATATAATTGTAGAGTTGTCAACCTATTCGCAAGCAAAATATTAAATGTCATTACAATATTAGCCTTTTGGTATACAAAATAAAAGTGGGCCGATCTTGGGCCTGAAACCCCCGGGCTGAAAAGTGTCCCCACTCCGGCCCTGCCTGAAGTGCAAAACACATCCACTGATATGAGTACATTCCCCAAATGAAAACACCCCAAATAGGATGACTTGCTCACCTCCCCCGAAAACAAAGACCTCCCCAAAATGTATAAGTTTGTATCATGTTATAACGTGATAAGTTTGTATCACATTATAATGTGATAAGTTTGTATCACGTTAAAATAACTTGTTATAACATGATAAACATCTTGTTATAACAATAAACATATCACGTTATACTATAACGTGATACTGATCTGTTTTTCTTTTTCTGGAGTGGCAGCAATACGCTGCCGTAGTATCTAATCTCTTTATTTTCATGTTAATTATTAAGGTTACATTACAAGCCATAAAACACGACTAAGGAAACCATCATGGCCTATCTAAATAGTATACTGTAATAAAGTTATGTTTGCTAGACTTGTTTGTTTTCTAAACTTACTATCACTTGTTTTGGCAACGTTTTTGGGTGTGGGCATGAACATTAACCTTTTTTTAGCCCAAGATTGTATTCATTGAATGGCAACAAGATGGCGCTACTAGGCTTCAAACACTCATTTTCATAACACAAAAATACACTAAACATTACACCATGTCTACCAAAAACACTAACACACGTTCTCTTTCAACAGGAACATTTAATCAATCATAGCACAATGTCATAAAAAACACTAACATCAGATGGAATTACAGAAACTGCATTTTTTTATATGTGTCAGGTTGTACATTATATAGATTATAGATTGTGTTTACAATGCAGTTTCTTTTGAAGCATCTCTACATTTTTGTTTTGTTGGGTTTAGTAAATGCATGCATTTTGTTTCTTTTGCTGCAGAAATTCAGAAGAAAAAAAAGACTGACATCTCAGAGTAGCTTTATAGAATGTATCGTTACTGTATTGAAAAAAAGAAGACAGAAACATAATTGCTGCAGTAAAGGCTTCATTTGCAACAGGACATTACTGCAAGAGATATGCAATGTAGCTGCCATTTACATTATCACCCTAGCCCTGGCCCTTCTCTGAGCGCCACCACACATTTTAACTCCTCTCCCTTGCCCTTGTCCCACTCCTCTTCCTTGTCCTGGTACTTGTCTTCCTCTCCTTCGTGCAGGTATTACTGTATTCCTACTTTCATCCTCTTTCTTTTCTTTCCACACAAGATCAGCCTAAAGATCTCCAACTTACAGTATATATTTGTTCATGCGATTGAAAGAACCTCAACACCATAGTGTTTCCTAGTTGGGAATCAACTGTGATTTATAGTATTTGCATAACTTCAAACAGCTTTTTCTAAGTAGCAATGGAATACGTAAAATACAGGGGATATATTTGTCTTTCAATTCTCAATATAAACAGCTGTTCACTTTGACTTTAGCCAATAACTTAGGTTTTGAACATGATGTTATCTGTTTTGACATAAAGTGTGAAAGCATTGGTAAATTGGGCAAAATCTATAACTGTCATAGCGATTGTAAAAAACTGTAATTACAGTAGTTTGCCCCGTTCAACCTAAACAGTTTATTAACAGCACTGCCGGTTTCCTTGATGCAGTCAATTATTAGGATGTCGCTTAGTTGATTCGGTGACACAAAAATACGACCACAGTTGTGGAGATAATCGTGCCACAAAAAAGACAGAGAGAGAGATTGCTGGCATTACAATATGATAGCTTTCTTGGACTTCTTGACTGCAGTCATAACTGTGCCTTTGACATTAATCAGGTCAGGGGTATCATCCTGTGTGTGTGTCATGTCTTCAAATAATTATGTAGTAGGCACTGAACTTACCTGGTACAGTATTGATTCTGTTAGGTGTTAGCAGTTAGCAAAGTAGCAGAAGTAACAACATATACAAAATATAATATATATATACATAAAGTAGATAAGATATACCTTTATTAGTTCCAAAATGGGGAAATTCGGGCATTGCTGCACCAAAAATGGACAGAAGTATACATACAATTTTACAAAGTAAGTACGAGATATGAAAATATATAAAAAAGATAACACCATATGGAGAGGCTTGAGTACTGTGTGTGTTTGTGTTTGTAGAGCAGTGCTGGTTGTATAGTCTCACAGCAGCAAGAAGGAAGGACCTGCGGTACCGCTCCTTCACGCACTAAGGGTGAAGGAGCCGGTCGCCGAAGGAGCTGCTCAGTGCAGAGACAGTGTCCTGCATAGGGTGGGATTCATTGTCCATCATTGATGATATCTTTGCTACCATCCTCCTCTCTCTCACCACCTGCACTGTGTACAAGAGGCATCCTGGGACAGCGTTGGCCTTCCTGATCAGTCTGTCTAGTCTCCTCCTGTCAGCTGTTGACATACTTCTGCTCCAGCGACCACTCCATGGTAAATGGTTGATGCTACCACTGTGTCAAATAAGGTCCTGAGGAGCGCCCCCTGCACTCCAAACGAGTCTCCTGAGCAGGTACAGTCTGCTCTGGCCCTTCTTGTACAGTGCCATGGTGTTGTCAGTCCAGTCCAGTTTATTGTAAAGGGGGACACCCAGGTACTTATAAGAGTCCACCTGCGGAAGTCCATCACCAGCTCCTTGGTTTTCCCCGCGTTGATCTGGAGGCGGTTTTACTGGCATCAGTCCGCAAAGTCCTGAGTCAGTTCTCTGAACCCCCTGTCATCGTCATCTGTGACAAGGTCTACGATGGCGGAGTCGTCAGAGAACTTCTGCAGATGGCAGGTGGTTGTGCTGTACATGAAGTCTGCAGTGTACAGGGTGAACAAAAAGGGAGCCAAGACTGTGCCCTGTGGTGCTCCTGTGCTGCAGACTACTGTATCACAGTCCCTTGTCCTCACATACTGGGGGTGGTTGGTGAGGTAGTCGATTATCCAGGATGTGAAGTGGTGATCCACTCCTGAGTATCCAGGATGTGAAGTGGTGATCCACTCCTGAGTATCCAGGATGTGAAGTGGTGATCCACTCCTGAGTGCACCAGCTCGTCCCCCAGGAGCACTGGCTGGATGGTGTTGAAGGCACTGGAGAAATCCAAGAATAGTTTAATAGTGTCGAAAACACACATACACATATTGCTAAACATCTCTCTCTTGCACATGCAGAAACACAACACACTACACACTTCAATGGCGCAATGTCTGGAGCAGCTCAGAATCAAGCTGTTTCTAGGAAATGCCACAGTTTAACCAGATTTCTGGCGACACCATCAGGGTGACAGTGGAACTACAGCCCCAAGATTTTAGAAGTCACGTGATTGCTAGGAAATCCAGAAAGCACTTCACAGACATACACGGTCTGGGCCAATAACACAAACGCTGTCTCATGACTTAGTCTTCTGCCACTTTACAGCTGTATGACTCCTTCCCTCTTTACCGGTAACAGACTGAGTTTAAAGGAGTTCAGGACTAACTAGACACAAGCTGGTACAGATAAACACACAAATAATTATTACTCCAGTCAGTAACTTTTTGGTTTGTTTGTTGCAGCTGTGCCATTCAGTCTGTTTCTCTTTTCTTCAATATGGCTTGACATGTGATCCTTTAATTTCATAACTTTCTGTGGTTCAATGCTGTTTCTCCAAAATAAGTTTCTATGAACAGGGATTTTTTTTGTGGTTGGATGCTATTATCCAAAGCAACATACAAATAGTACATAACGTATACGATACGGTATCAGTTAATATAGTAGGTGCACCTGATAATCAGGGACCAGAAGTGCACAGTTCGAACAGTATTTCAGTGACTAGTGCCAGGAAACTGTCTGGGCTGTTTTGAGATTGCTATCCAGTCAGGTCAAATGATATTATAAATACTAAGACAGACCATCTTACAGACCACAATTCTGAGTGACACCAATGCATGGCAGATTACTGTAACATTAAAACATACTACGGTGTGTGGAAAGGTGTGTGTATGTGTTTGGATGTGTGTGGAGAACAGTGTGTATGTGTAAAAAGTGGGCAGAGAGGTGTGTGTGTGTGTATAAAGAGGTGTGTGTGTGGAGAATGGGCAGAGAGATGTGTGTGTGAAGAAGTGTGTGTGGAGAAATGTATGTGCATGTGGAATGGTGTGGGTACATAATATGTGTGTGGAAAGGTGTTGGTGTGTGTGTAGATGTTTGTGTTTAGATTTGTGTATGGAGATGTGTGTGTGGAGAGTGTGTGTGTAGAGAGCCCTGTATGATTATATGTGTGCGTGTGGAGAGATATGCATAGAGAGGTGTTTGTGTGTGGAGAGGAGTGTGTGTTGAGAGAGGTGTGTGTGTAGAGGTTTGTGAGTTTTTGCCAGAGTGTGTGTCTAGTGTGTGTGGAGTTCCTGTAAATTACGGGCAAACCAGATTATCCAGTTCAATGGCAGCCGGAAGATGTCCAGAATGAATACATGCACACACATACACACAGACATGTACACACACAGCCACACACCCCTGTGTCCTCAGAAGTATGGGGGCGTAGTTTGCCAACCTGAATCTCTTAAGTTTCATTTCCCTGTCAACCGTCTAAGGCATGTTCTGGATCCCTGCCCCAGTCCTGCACCTTGACTCACCTGCATGTTGGCATTCTGCCAGCCTTTACGAATGAACAACAGCGCATACTGTAAGATTAAAGAAATGCATAGCATTCGTGATATAATTGAGGAAGTCTTTCCAGCTTAATTAATACAATACATACCTCTACATGCCTACACATACCAGCACACACACATTCACACACCCTCTCTACACACGCAGACACATGCACAAGCTTACATATATATTTATACAAATAGACAAACACATACATACACACCCTCCATGCATGCACATACACACCTCCAAGTACAAACACACATTGTATAGATATGCAGTCAGGCATACTGTCTGAATGAACCCAGCTAATCTGCAGTAAAAAGTTATTGAGAATGACTTGTGATCAGTCTGTTTGTCACGGTTCAGAGTAAATAAAGAAAATCAGGTCACTGGTGATGATTGAAAGTATTTTGTGTGTTGTGACTTTTGAGGATAGCAGATAGAACGCTTGATTCTCCCCTGCACATTGACCCGTTTCACCGGTTTCCAATAAGGCATTGCCTGTATGTTGCTATGTAGGTTGCTAGGAGACAAATATTTGTGTTGCATCCCATAATAATCAGGTCTGTCTGGACATACGGGCAGCCAGATCATCCATGTCAATGGCAGCCAGAGGATACAGATACAGGCGCACACACACACTAAGGAAGAAATGTTTGTCTATCTCCGCTAAAACAGTATGAATTCAAGTTCAAGTTCTGGGTTTATGAGTAGTAGACTGACTACTAAACTGATTGGAGAGCATTTAATCAAGACAAGAATAATGACCAAATCAAACACACAGTGGTATTGGCAAACTATACTGGAGGCATGAGGTGAGGAGCGGACAGAACAGCCAACAGGTGTTCTTTATACAACCAGGCAGACACTTAATCATAGACTCAATAGCCACATTATTTTAAGATGGCTTAACATACAGGACGTACGTTTCTGAGAACCCTATGTTCAGGTCTACTTGTTTCTTTGACCCCTTCTCCAACCAGCCACATACCTTAACAACCTATGCACTCCATTTATCTTTGTTAACATCACAAACGGTGCACACGCGCATACTGTAGGCACTGTATTTTCTATTTAGAAATGTGTCACTGAACGTTTTGTTGGTTTATTAGGAATCCCTCAAACTATAACATATAAAACTAGAGGAAGAGGGCAGTGACTGTGTCTCTGTGAGAGGTGGCGGTGGAGAGGTTCAAATAGAAGTAGGCCTACATACATTTTCTCTGTTGTGACAACTTCACCATATCGAGAAACAGAAATTGTAGGGGAATACCAGCCTCTGTTTTTTTGTTTGTCTGTTTGTGTCTAATACTTTTTTCCCTCAGGCTACTCTTGCATAATTGACAGGACATTCTCACCAAAGCATTTCTGTGATCATTCCTATACTTTCAGCTCCACAGGTTTCAGTCTTCATAGCGAGTATTGATCTTGTCTCTACCAAACTCTCTCGCTCTTTCTCTCTCTCTCTCTCTCTCTCTCTCTCTCTCTCTCTCTCTCACACACACACACACATACCAACCTAGTCCTGCCTCCCATCTTTAGCTTGTGGTTGTTCCTTAACTTCGATCTTTGCTCTTTGTGCATGCATGGTTGTGTGTGTGCATATATGGCAGTACGTTTGAGTATAGGAAAGTTCCAATAGAATAAAGTTGTTTATCCTATTGGAGCAATGTGCTCTGAAACTTGGCAGTTGTTTTTTTTACAAAAATGCCATGACAAAATGTTTTGGGGGTTTGGGGTGGGTACAAGACACGATGGCTATGTTCCCTTCCCAGAAAAATATGAAAAAGGATATGCAACTTGCCATGGTCAGGAGAAGTTAGCAGATCTTCCACCCCCTCAGAAATGGACGGTACCTGAGATTCCTCTTTGGTAGTCTGGAGTCATCACAAACCAGGACTGAAGAATGGTTGCTTCTTCCACTTCTCCCATGGACAATAATCCAGTGTTCTAGTTCTGTGTTTTAAAGCATTCCATCTGATGGGGAAAATCCATCAGACGACATGTTTGGTTTAGGAGTAACGTGTCAGTGTGTGAGTATGTGCTGGTTTTAGAGGTAACCACTGTTTGTGTACTCCTGTTTTGGGTTGGAAGTAAGTGTGTGCACATACTCGATGCTCACCTTTGGTTTGGAGGTAACGTGCAGAATCCTGTAGATGCACACACACCACACACACCACTCCCCCCCCCCACACAAACACCTGTTCACACACATACATCTCCACACACACCCACCTCCACACTTAACAGTTCCTGGCCCAATTGCTGGTGTGTCAATAGCAGTCCTCTCCACACATACACACCTCTCTACACAGACACCGCTCCAGACACACACACCCACCTCCATACCTAACTGTCCCAGGTGGCCCAGATGTTGTACAGACCTCATCTCAGTCTTGCGGGTATGCTTCTGCAGGACCTTCTACCCCGGGCTTAGGATCTTACAGATATCATGCATCTAAGCTATTACATTTAGTGGCATTTGAGTAGTCCATTAGTACATTTTTCCATGGCAGCCCTTAATCGGTAGCCTACTGTACATTAATTCAATTGTATAGATTAGACACATGGATAAAGTTTACAGTTTTTAATTTTTGTAGAAAACACACATAATATAGATCTTTGTACATATATTTACAAATAAACTGATATAACATAAGACAAGAAGTCATTATGAACTTCCCACCAATACACATAGAGTTATTATATCAGACAGAGAATCTTGATTCAGCAGGATGACCAAACAGGATAGTTTAATTAACGGAACCTGCTCTTTCACAGTTGACCAGAAATCCCAGAGCAGATAAACTTCAAAGAGCCTCAGGCACATACTACAGTTCAGGATAATCCCCCAGGTTGGCAAAACTTGGGGGTGCATTCAATGCGTCACAAAGGGTTGTGCCGTCTGGTTATCTGTATAGCTGTCCGAAATCAATAGCATCCAAACCTTCCAACTCCGGTTCTACTGCGGCTTCTGAATCAAAGTTTCTACAGACAACATCCTTTGCAGCTAGCACCTGGGCTACTGTCCATCAAAAACAAGCAAGAGATGAGAGTCGACCATTGGAGTGTCTTGTTACAGGTGGGCGTGAGGTCTCTTGGCCAGAGCGGGCAGGTTGGACTAGGGGAGGGGAGGAGGGTGGGGGCTCAGTAGAGGCAGGAGATCTGTTGGGTGTAGCTGGTGTTGTAGTTACAGTAGTCATTGTAGCCTACCAGATCCTCTGTCGTGGAGAGACCTGGGCTGAGTTCTGTGTACAGTCGCAGTTCTAACTCCTCTCCTGAAAACACAAGCAGAGATGCACGGTTAGGAAGTCTGAGCAGATGCCGAACAACAAACTGTGACTGTGACAATCATACTGCCTATATTGGGACACATACATCCTTCATATGCATTCAACTTGGGAAGTCCTTAAAACTTGAACTAGTTCTCACATACTATCATTATATGACAGTACATTTTAATTCAGTAATCCCTTTAAATATTTATAACATTTTGTTAAACAAATAGGAGGACCTCCTAGATCCAATATAGGTTGTGCGTCAATCAAACTGTGATTTTGACTATCAAATCTTTGATGGGAGAGCTGAACAGTGAAGAATGGAACTCTGGGCCTTGTGTTGCTATGATACAGTAGAGTCTAGTTACAGACTGGAGATCAGTCTGTTAAATAACAAACATATAACCACTGGAACTATCCACAAATCACTAACCATAACCTCAAACAGATTATATATATCAATATGATCATGTAAACTGGTCTATGAAAGTAAGTCAGTACACTCTAGAACGTCTCTCCATGGTTCTGAGGTATGGCTGTACTCCAAAAACAAAGGATTTTTTTTACACGTCAAATTGCACCACATCCCTTTGCAACCGGAACTTTTAAGGGTCTAACAGTATTTAGTCAATTTGGAAACTTTTGTAAAAAAAAATACATCTAGGGAGATATAAACCTGCAACATTTTGGTTTGCACTCAGATGCTCTGCCATTGAACTACACATAACCCTTCTAACACTAAAATACAATTATTATTTAATTTGGAGCGTGCTGAGTACCAGACAGCCACGTGGAGGGTTTCAGAGTCATTGTTTACCTGAATTGTTACTCCACTGGCTGGCCGGACTGGGGTACGAGTCTGACCGGCATAGGTCATTGGTCAGGAAGCCCTTGCCTTGCGGCCACTGTGTGTGATCTTGCTCCAATTGTTGTGTGATCTGTGAAAAGGCAAAACGCAGCAGTGAGCCGAGTTGTGTTTTGCCCTGCTTAATGGCTGGGGGGGATTGGGGGTAGGGGTGTTCAACCGGTAGGGAATATTCACGGTTTGACTGTAAACCGACTATCTACCGGTTGAAACATCCAGTTATCTTAGGATACAAGGCAAGCAGGGGTGTTCCTGACAATGAACAATGCAATGACAGGAGGGGTTTGGTACTGAGTTAAGTTACAGTTGAAAGACAAACCTACCTCAATAATGGCCTCAGCATCCATGTCGTACACTGGAAGGAGGAGGAGGCGGAAGAGGTGAGTTTGGCAGTACAGGTACTGCTTGTGTTTAACATTATACTACTAATATCTTCACTAATACTATTACTTGTTCCATTATATCTTTTCAACACTGGATCCTATAAGCTACACAGTTAGTTGGAACCGCAACATCTAACTCACAAACTAATCACATTCAGCCTTCCAAAGATGGGGTGAGCTTTTACCTGGCGAATGGTCAGGTGACACCTGGAAGGCATAGCGTTGGCTGGTGCTGTCGGCACACACAACATCGATGGACGTCGCGTAGTCTGGTACTTCGGACTCGCTCATGTAGTCACACAGCCTCAGGTGGTCGGTACTATCCACCGTGCTCTCCTGCGTCGTCCTGTCTTCATACTTCTGGGGGCTGCTGCTGCAGGTCTGCTCTGAACTGGTGCCGTCACTGTACTCCATCTCCTCTGTCTTGACCTTTGAACAAACAAGGACATTTTATATTTTTCAGCTGGAACCCAGCAGGTGCATATATTGATCTGATACTGGAAAAAGCTAAACATTTATCATTATTGTAAATGTCATTTTTGTCATTTCCTGTACACTATATAGAAAGAAGAAGAGTTAGAAAGCTAGAGAGAAGCTAGAGAGAACAAGGCAGTTAAAAAGCAATAAAAGCAACCCTCACCTTTCTCCTCCTCTTTGACTCCTTCACTTTAGACTTCTTATCTGTAAACGTGGAGAAACCAGCCTTTTTATTACAGCCAACATTGCCACTATAGACAATGTAGCAGACTTTTGCAGACAGTGCATTTGCACAATCCATTTGAGAGAGCCTGTGTGTGTGCGCTTCTGTTTGGTTTTGGCGGTGACGTGAGTAAGTGTCGGAGGTCAGATGGCTGAGCGGTTAGGGAATTGGACTATTAATCACAGAAGGTTGCTGGTCCGATTCCCAGCCGTGCATAATTATATTGTGTCCTTGGGCAAGGCACATTACCCTACTTGCCTTGGGGGGAATGTCCCTGTACTTACTGTAAGTTGCTATGGATAAGAGCGTCTGCTAAATGACTAACTGTAATGTGTTACTGTGAGTTAGTGCTGGTTTTGGAGGTAACCACTCAACATGTGTGTGTTTGTGTACTCTTGTTTGGGCTTGTGGTAAAGTGTGAGTGTGCACATGCTCGATGCTCACCTTTGGTTTTGGCGGTAACATGCAGCATCCTGTAGACGCGCACGGCGCCACATCCCCGGTTCACGCTCCGGTCCTTCACCTCCTCGATGTCAGGCAGAGAGTTCATGGCACAGCGGAAGTTAGCCTTCCATGTCTTAGGGTCCGGCTCAGTCTCGCCTTGCCGGAATTTTCCTGGAGAAGGGGGAAAACAACACACATTAATAAATGAAAGGCACCTCGTTACCAAATAATATTATCTGATCTCCTTCACTTTCCAATGATGACATATCGATTCTATGTTGATTAGCATGTTGCCAAATTACTTCATGCAAGCATGTGGCAGTGTCGACATGTGCTCACCAGTGTGGATAGCCCACTGTTTGAACAGGCAGGCGTCCTTGTCCATTTCCCAGCCATGGCGAGCGGCATGTTTCCAAGGGATGGAGAACATCTTCTTCTCCTACGCAAGAAAACAACATAACAAAACATAAATGAGTCTCTCCATCTCTGTGATGATTCATGTGACCTAATCTCCCAGTTACACACACAGTGGTGGTCTGGGCCTCCTGTTTTCATAATTTACTCCTTATAATATCCTTTACTCTCAATTGCATCTAAGGTGAATTGGTGTGTACATCGTATAGCACTTATATATATATATATACCTTGTCCACCCACACCAGCCCTGAGATTGAGTTAGAGTCAATCTTACTCTCCAGCCAGGGTCTCATCCTCATTCTGGTTACAGGCATTGTTCCTGTTGTGAGAAGGAGAGGATAGGAACTTAATGTTAGACAACAGTGTGAAAGTGGGGAGTAAAAAAAACAACTAAACTTTTCACTTTACTTCTAAAGATTCATAGCATGGTAAGACAGTTTCAGAGCAAGGAGTTTCTAAAGCAGCATGTTCTGCGGCCAAATTAGATTTTGTGAATCTAGCATAACCTGACTTCGAGTAGTATAGTGGCAAAGTCCGTGATATAAATCGGACTAATGTGTTGTAATCTTATAAATGCTGTATAGCTTGTTTGAAACATGGACCACATTTTGTAGATAGATGTATCTGCAACGCATTCACGCGCAGCAATTCTTGTTGTGAAGCCCTTCGCAACGGACCACTGACTGCAGGGTAGCAAACATATATCAACTCCGTAATTAAGTTTTTCATAAAAGCATGCTGCACGCGACAAAACAATCACACCACATCATTAGAAGATGCGCGCATGCACACACACGGCAAGATGGGAGCGACAATAGATACGTTGCAAAGACCGCAGGCTACAATAAAGGCTAAATCAGCTACAGTAGACTACAGTAATTCATATAGCGGCAAAAGGTCAATACACATGACATTTTCCTTACACTTACAGCGATTGTAGCGTAGGCCTATTCCTTGTTTGGTAAAGAGGAAAGAAGAGTAAGCGCTTGTATTCCCCTTTGCAAATAGTTACTCCTCTTCTAAGAAGGATCCAATGAACATGATGGACAAACTCGTTTGAGTCGTTTATTTATACATGTTGCATGGTAGGTTGGACTTGGGGCTGGGTTTTCCCCCGCGTGCGCTAACATAAGGGCTGAATTTGGCAGGCTTCCACAGCTGCGCGTGGCGCTACAGTCAAAGACCAGAGCGCGCTCTGAGCAGACAGACTGATTTCCGAGAAATCATGCCGTTGTGAACTAAAGGCTCCATAGCACCGTGAGAAGGAAGTTATACTCTTAACAACACCGCTGTTATGTGCTTTATGTAAACATAACCATAAGTTTACTAATATAACACCACCTTTCCCTCGAAATACATTTACATTTTGATGTGAATGCATAGATAGATTGTCGTGTGACTATTAGTGTGCAATAAATGATTTGAAAACTTTTTTACTTGCAATGTTGTATTGCCACTGTTAAACTTAACCTGAACTCATCATTCCAGGTAGGAATGTCCTTATGGTGTAAATACCGTTTAAATAGTTCACATACTTATATACTTTCCTATATATTTTATATATAATATTCTACAAACATATATATACTCCATATATTATCAGTTGGCTGAGATAATTTTGTCAAGAGTTGGGTCAAATTGAATGGGTGTGCATTTTAGGCGTCAATCCATGTCTGAATTACATCATAACATTCTAAAGTCCAGAATAAAGCCTCGTAATAAATCGCAGCCCTCCAGGAAAGCGTTGCTTTTACAGGAAACGGTGCATTACTATAAACCACCAAGAGAGGGTGCTATTCAACTGAGGTTTGAGCGCTCGCGTTGATGCGGGTGCCACCGTTTAGTGTGGTTCTTTCTATCAATTATTTACGTCACGTGCTAATAAATCTTGAATATTTTATGAATTCACATGAGAACTTGTGACGATTAAGTTATGTGTAATGCATAGACAAGATTGATTGTCCGCTTGTCTAACGAATACACTTACAACAACCCCCCAGTATTACTCCAGGTTGTTCCTCAATAGACTTCGGAAATTCCACAAGGGGAGATGCTCGTGCCAGCGTGGAACCGTGCTCCATATAAGGAATGTCAACGCGCCTGGAGTGCGCGCGCGTCTGGGAGGTGGGGTTGGAAGCACGGTATTTTCCTGCGGAGTTTTTTGTGCTTGTAAATCTCTGGGTTTTCCAAGGAGCAGGTTGTTATTGTGATGTTAACTTGCATTAGACTGGGCACCTGACCAGTCGGAATCCCGCGTGGCAAGGAGGAAAGCCAAATATGTAGCCTAGGCCTATTTACGTTTGCAAATTAGGCAGATATCCCATCAAATAGATTAGGCAATAGTATAGGTACCTATGTGGACACACATCTTTTGTAAATCCAAGGGTGACACATATTAGTGTGAAGCATTACACATCAGCTGGATACTTGATATTTGATATATGTTCGGGCGTTATAATAAATAGGCCTACATGAATGAGTACATTCAGAAAATAACGCGCATGGTTGTGATATGCGGAACCATGTACGTAAAAAGTTCAAAGCAAGTGCTATAGTTTTGGATGTCGGTGCAACGTAGCCTAGTCTACTAGGCCTAGGCCTATATTAAAGCTTTTTTGAGAGTTCCTTTATAGTTATTAGTTGCGGAATGTGCAAGGATCGCAGAGCTTTTCAAATTACCGTACTTATTAGATAAAATGTTGCCCTCAAATAAACGCCGCCCTGGAATAAACGTCGCACCAAAAATGAACACTGTAATAAACGCCGCCCTTGATTAAACGCCGCCCCAAAAAACCTAGAAAACTATTATTTAATAGGTTCAATTAAAACACAGTATGTATTTATTACACAAGTAAATCACAAGTGTAGGCCTACAATATAAAATGAAATTCGCCACTTGCAAATTCGCCTTTCATCAACCCAAGTTCACATCAAGTTCGCATGCTACAGATCTGTTGCTGCTGGTGAGTGTTTTCTACACAGCTTTCTGTTTGAAGCTGAAGTGTAAGAGCGTTTCAGCATGCTGCTTCAGATTTCTGAAGTTTGACCTCCTTGTCTATTCTTTGTTTGTCTATGGCCGCACTGCAGCTACAATTCACTAAATCTGTATTAATCTTGTTTAACTAATTAAACGCCGCCCTCTAATGAACGCAGCACCAAAAATGAACATTGTGTAATAAACGCTGTAACGTTTAATCGAAGAAGTAGGCCTAGCCTACGGCAATCGCATATTGCATTAAAGACAGGATCCTTTAGCCCAGCAAGATGGTGTAGTGTAGGCTACTATAGCCTACTTTTTGAGATACCGGTTCTGGTGAGGGTAATTTACATATTTTGGGGCAACATTAAATTAAATTACATTAAAGGAGCACATTAAATTACATTAAAAGTTATAAACAAAGTAATTATTAAATTAATAAAATACAAAAATATATAGTCAGTCAGTCAAATGTATTTAAAAAGTAGCCTACCTTTAAAAAGTGCTGTAATGAGTGATAAGACATCTAACATGGTGGTCACCACTTACACATGTGTCTGCTACTTTTTGCCAGCCCTCTCTCCTGGCTTTTACACACTCTGAGGTGTTCCCTGGCGTTCTGATTAAATCTTCAAATTCGGTGTAATCTTCGAGCAGTAGCTCGGCAACGTTGTTCACGGGTCTAAAAATAACGTAACCAGCCGACCAAGGTACAACGTCGCAGCAACGTTGTCCATGGCACTAACTGGCAACATTCACTTTATAAAGTTGCTACGATGTCGCGGCAATTGCCATAAGGTAACGTCGCGGGTTACCATATGACCACTACTAGCAACGTTGCCGCAAAGTCGTGTGTTAGCTGGGAGGCCTACCGCTTGTAAGATGGCATATTAGGGCAATTGTAGGTAAAAACAAATCATCAATCTGCGAAAAGAAAGTTGGAGATTTTCCGTGATTATAAAGTCACAAAAATTTAGAGAAAGTCTGAATTTCCAAGATGAAAGACGTAAATTAGCGTGAAAAAAACTTCGCTGAACTTTGTATGGTCAACCTCATCACAGCACAAACACCGCCGCTTGCCATGTATAAAGCCTGCAAATCAAATGGGATTCATGGTTCAACAGGACAGACGCTGCGCTCTTCTTGTCATGGCCACTGTGCCCCCCCCATTTTGGGTTTTGCCCTGTGTGACGGGTATGTAACGAACGTGGTCTTGCAAGTCACCAGTTCAGTCAGAGTTTTTCCGGACCGTGTGCACCCTTCACCGAGGATCCAACACGCCATCTCTGACTTCCCAAGGGCCACCACTACCAACTACGCCAAAGAAAAGCTAGCTATTCATTGACGCGGGTGGCTCATTACATACCTGAGGAGTGAGTTTCACCGATTCACACCGGCTACACCTGCTCTAGTAGGCCTATTTCCCTGTGCCTGTCATAGTCTGCACCTGTGTCTCGTTGAGTGGTTTCAGTTCTCGTTAGTCTCATTGTGTCAATCTGTGTCTTGTTTGCCTCTGTCTATTTAGGTTCCTGTTTTGTGTCAAATCTTTGGGCCAATCCCAATACATCCCCTTCCCCCACCCCTTGGTTTTGCGCGTTCATGTGAGACCTAGTGGTGTCCCAATACTCTTTTTGAGCTAGGGGTAGGGCTAAGACGAAGGAAACCAAGTGAGATCGAGACCTTACTTGAAACCAAGGTACGGTGTTCATTTTAGGACATTCTCATTTCTCAGACTCAATTGTCAGACTCAAACGAAACAGCGTCAGTTCTCAAACCAAAAGTCGTCATTCTCAGGCGAAACGGCTTCAGTCTCAGAAAAACCATTGTCATTCTCACAACGAACTTTGTCAAACCAAACGCCGTCAGAAAAACCTTTGTCATTCTCACAACGAACTTTGTCAAACCAAACGCCGTCAGAAAAACCATTGTCATTCTCACAACGAACTTTGTCAAACCAAACGCCGTCAGAAAAACCTGCGTCATTCTCACAACGAACTTTGTCAAACCAAACGCCGTCAGAAAAACCTGCGTCATTCAGAGCTAGCTAGCTAGATGAGGGAGCTGGTGATTATCTTTCTGAATTAGCTAAAGTAGATAGCAGCTTTTACAGTGAATACCGCTGTGGTATTTCTGTTAACTGGTACAGCAAGAAAACTTTTGATATAATACGAAATTGTTGTTTTCTGCAAGCTAGTTCACTCGTGTAAAGTAAACCCATGCGTGTAGTCCTCCGGTTGGCCATGGATACTACAAACAAACTCCACCATGGAGGACATGGGTTTACTTTACACGACTGAACTAGCTTGCAGAAAACAACAATTTCGAAATATATCAAAAGCAGACATCCCAAGAATCCCGGAAGGTCCGGGAGTCTCCCGCATTTCAATAGCGGCTCCCGGACACCCGCAAATGGCATACCTACGAGCTCCCGGAACCACCACCTCCCAGATTTGAGTCTCTGCAGGTTGGGATGTCTGCAAAAGTAAGTTTTCTTGCTGTACCAGTTAACAGAAATACCACATCGGTATTCACTGTAAAAGCTGCTATCTACTTTAGCTAATTCAGAAAGATAGTCACCAGCTCCCTCATCTAGCTAGCTAGCTCTGAATGACGCAGGTTTTTCTGACGGCGTTTGGTTTGACAAAGTTCGTTGTGAGAATGACAATGTTTTTTCTGACGGCGTTTGGTTTGACAAAGTTCGTTGTGAGAATGACAATGGTTTTTCTGACGGCGTTTGGTTTGACAAAGTTCGTTGTGAGAATGACAATGTTTTTTCTGACGGCGTTTGGTTTGACAAAGTTCGTTGTGAGAATGACAATGGTTTTTCTGACGGCGTTTGGTTTGACAAAGTTCGTTGTGAGAATGACAATGTTTTTTCTGACGGCGTTTGGTTTGACAAAGTTCGTTGTGAGAATGACAATGGTTTTTCTGACGGCGTTTGGTTTGACAAAGTTCGTTGTGAGAATGACAATGTTTTTTCTGACGGCGTTTGGTTTGACAAAGTTCGTTGTGAGAATGACAATGGTTTTTCTGACGGCGTTTGGTTTGACAAAGTTCGTTGTGAGAATGACAAAGGTTTTTCTGACGGCGTTTGGTTTGACAAAGTTCGTTGTGAGAATGACAATGTTTTTTCTGAGACTGAAGCCGTTTCGCCTGAGAATGACGACTTTTGGTTTGAGAACTGACGCTGTTTCGTATGAGTCTGACAATTGAGTCTGAGAAATGAGAATGTCCTAAAATGAACACCGTACCAAGGGGTATGCGAATACTGCGCGACCGGCAACAATGGCGGCCAGATCATCCCGAGAGTCCGATAAATGATATATTTGCCGCTTAATTAATTGATAAAAATATTAAAGTCTTGTTTTGTGCTATACACAGTCCTGTACATATATATTTGCAACCATTTTTCTAATTGAAATGTTTCTAAAAATCGCTAGTTTGCTACGATAATGTTACAGTGTTAATTTGCACAACAGTCCCGCATTTCTCTTACTAGCATGTCTACAGTTTAAAGTAAACTCCATTAGCAGCGAATTTCGTTTGAAATCAGTGCATAATACTACTTGCTTTGGAGATAGGCCTATCGATACGTGCTAGATGATGTACACGTCGATATCTCCAAAGAAAGTAGTATTATGCACTGATTTCAAACAAAATTCACTTCTAATGGAGTTTACTTAAAACTTTAGACAGTAGAACGTTTTAGAAACGTTTCAATTAGGAAAATGGTTGCAAATATATATGTGCAGGACTGTGTATAGCACAAAACAAGACTTTAAGAATTTTTTTATCAATCAATTAAGCCGCAAATATATCATTTATCGGACTCTCGGGATGATCTGGCCGCCATTGTTGCCGGTCGCGCAGTATTCGCATACCCCTTGGTTTCAAGTAAGGTCTCGATCTCACTTGGTTTCAAGGGGTGTATACCCCTTCGTCTTAGCCCTACCCCTAGCTCAAAAGGAGTATTGGGACACCACTAGGTTTCACGCGAACGCGCAAAACCAAGGGGTAGGGGGAAGGGGAAGGGGTAAGGGGATGTATTGGGATTGGCCCTTAGTCTTGTCCGTACCCTTGTTACTGTGAGTACCCTGTCTGTTTTTCCTGTTTGATGAATAACCCCTTTTTTTGTTACTATAACTGGTTACCTCTCCCGTGTTTGGGTCCTACCCCCCACACACACCGTAACAGAAGGACAAGACCTACAATGGACCCAGCGAAGAGTTCCCCCAACTAGTGATGGACAAATCGAGGCTTTTCGAAACACAGAGACAATTGAAACATTGGAGTCGGGGCCTTTGAAACGCTCGAAACCTTTCCTCAACAGCGACATCTGCTGGCAGCTAAGAGTACGGCACACCCAACAGTTGTTTATCTAATTCCACATCGCCATTAAAAGGTTCCTCGTGGTTGAATGGAATTATTGCAGTCCTGCAATGCAGATGGCGTGGTATCGATTGCGGGAGCGATGGCCTTCATCAAATAGCCTAGTACAAATAAACCAAAATGTGATTACCGAATTGTTTGAGACGATAAACTCATTGTAAAGTTGTTACGTATTCATATAGGCTACATGTATTTTATACACACAAGAGCACACAAACAGACAAATGAACAAACAGGATTTCGCTAACTTTCACTAACTTTCTCTAACTCTCTCAAACTCTCACAAATCTCTCAACCAAGGTCTCACGCGTTCAAAACCTTTGGCTTCGCCACCTCATTTTATACTCTGACACGTCAGAGTCTCTTGCCAAGTTTATTTATTTAGCCTATTAATTATTTGTTTTCTCCAGTAGCCTAATCATTTTTATTTAAATGCAGTACTGATATGCAATGAGAAACGTTACAAACAAATGAGCTAAATAGTAGCATCACAAGTATGGTATATGACAATAACAACAATACTATACAAATACAACATAACAAAAATAAACCTGGTCGGGAGCAGGTTATAGTTGGAGATCAGAGATCAACCGGTATAAAAGCCCCGCCCACTAACTCATTCTTGAGAGGATAATGGCGTTACCGTTCATAGAAGATGTGAAGCTTGGTGCGCGGATATTGAGAGGTTTTAATCGCCATGAAAGTTTGCACAGACAAGCAATTTGCCTTGGCAGGAAGCTGCATACATTAAACATATAGGAATCTTAAAAAAGGAGATCTATATAGGCTACTAAAAGTAGGCTACATAGGCTAGACTAGCAATGCTTAGAATTCAAATAATTTAGAGAAACATTTAGAGACCGACAAATCCCTTTGGCATTCCCTGATGAGTAGGGCCTATCTTTATGCAAGATAGATTCTGAGCTGAGAAAATAACGTATCTTTGCCAGCTTTTTGAGCCGTATGTTGCCAATGTGACACATCGAAGCCGTGCGCTCACAGTCCCACAGATTGTAGCCTATGCATAGCGTTGCGTTATTTCGCTATGGGTACTTTTATGTAGTGTCATGTTGATATGTTATTCCTATTCACTGGGGTGTCTCACTGTCTCCCCGTAACCCCTTCTGCTGTCCTTGGGTTGCTTTGACCCATTTTCTAATTATTTCCATAGCCTATCAGAATTTTCCTTCAACCAAAACGTTTTTTAACCAAAAAGAACAATGTGTATGGTACCGTACAATGCTCTTCACAAGTTAAATACATGATAATTTCACTACTTTCATAGAATTTGGATGTTTCATTCACTTTTAGGCCTATAGCATTTTTCAAAAAGAAAAAATAGGACATTGAAAGAAAGAAATTGTGAAAAACCCCACAAAAGACTCAAAAGGCACAACAAAAAAGCCACAAAAAGGTATAAAAAGACCAAAACGTAGAAAAAAGTTTAACAAATACATCCTCATGTTCTCCCTTTACTAGGAACACAGAAAAAGAATGTCAGTGTAACTAAGTTTAGTGTCATTCATTCAGTCATGTACTATCTCTTCTCATATTCCAGTTTTTCTATCTCCAGCCTTGTTTTTTAAATTAAAAGCCTCTTATACTCTATATCGAGCTCCAGGGTTCTTTTATACAGGGCCCTCACAATGTCTGCTCCAACCTGAAACAAATAAAGAACATTGTCCCTTTGCAAGGCACACTTGGAGAAAGTTGAAGGTGTTCATTTGACTACTGTGTTTTAAGGTTCATTGCTTATACATCGTGTCTTTTGTCTTGGCCTTGAAGTGGAGGCCCTATGCTCAGGGGGAGGAAGAAGTTCCTCTTCCTGCTGAGTTTAACACCATAGCAATTTAATCAATTGAATCATATATGTGTGAACCCCCAAAATGCTCTCTGAGCAGGCAGACACAGTTTCCTGATCATCTAGGACCTCCACTTGAGAAAGTAAATGGCATCAATATTCAGCAACCACATATGGCATACATACAGGCGTATGACTATTAGTTTCATGGTTACCTCTATATGGCTCAGTGGGACGACAGTGGGTGGTGGCAGCAACACCACTATATTTCCTGTCACTGCAGAGGACAGTAATACATTCCACTTAGTATTGCTAGTTTATGTACCCTTAGTGTAGATAGTCCACATATTTAAATTTAAGGTTCCTATGTGTTTATTGTATGCAACTTCCTGCCAAAGCAAATTCCTTGTCTGTGCAAACTTTCATGGCGAATAAATCCCTTTCTGATTCTACATTTCACTTCTACAATATTTATAAATAATTGTTGAATTAACATGGTCACATAGATCAATTGAAACATACATATGCCTGGGTTTCCGAGCTGCTGCAACCAGTGTCTGAAGAAATGCCCCCTTCCACTCCTTCCATCATGGGGCGACCCTCATAGCTGGAGAGGGCCAGCTCCTCAGCAAGAGTGAAGTCCTGTGGAGGAGGGTCCCCCCCAGTTGTCTTTGATTAATTTTTCGCGTTAATATGTGAACGCACACATCTCTCGATTGGAAAGATCTGGGTTGAGTTAGAGAGTTGATAACCGCCGTTGTGATACCGTTTATCGTGATTGCGATTGTCTCGCTTTGCCGGGTAACTGAAAGTAATCCAGAGCATGTTGATCTTGATTCGTAGTACAGGCCCCAGTTGTTCAGCTTAGTAGAGATCAGATAAACGCTGTAGCCTTCTGTATAATGCAGCTCGAAGCGCTTATCCAAACAACGTCAAGCACTAGCCTGGTCCTAACCAGACTCTCGTACATTTCCTTTCAGGCGGGTACTCTGTTGAAGTTTAAAACCAATGGATCTGCCCAGAGCCACTCTGTCACATCTGTGTGTGTTCACTTGTTGTGTTTGGCCTCGCCCCCTCCAGGTGTGTCTCGTCTGCTCGTTAGTGGGGTATTTAGTCAGTGGGGTTATGTTTGTCCTGTGCCAGTTCGTCTTGTGTGTTTCCCGAGTCGTCCCAGACGGTTTCTCTCTGTGTTCCCAGTACCAGGATTCAGATTACCCGTGTACTAGGGATGGGCGAACGATGCCTTGTGGAGCTTTGGTGGTTTCTTCCGGATTGTGCCGGCCCAATGAGCCGAACTATTGGCGCATTGAAAATGAGCAGCGTCATAGCAGCCGTTTAAACTGGCTGAATGAGGCGTAGTGGTTGTCTCCGACGGTAGACTACCCTACGTTATTTAATATTTTAATTAAGGCTACATGTGTTCATTTTGATTTGATATTAGTGCTCACACATTAAAATGTTGTGATACATCTGTAGGCCGTTAGAATTGTGTCATTTTCTCAGTATAAAAGTTAAAGATGTAATTACTAAGTGCCATGCACTGGGGCGCGATCTTGGGTATTCAAACTCATCAAATCGCTTCCACTTATTGCTTTAACCAGCTACACCACCGAAAAAGCTGTTACTTGTCGTTGCTAGTGGACCCACTTTATACGATATGGTCTTTATATCAATTAAACTAGATTACACCGATTTTGTTCTTATTCTTAACATTTGTGATATGTAGGCCTATTGTGAAATGGAGGGACTTCATTATTACTAATTATTATTACCAGTGTTGACAATGTTGACGAATCATCAACATTTGTTTTCTGGGCACTGTATAGACCTAGTCCGATCATGTTACGTTTCATTTCAAATTAACACTCAAGTGCACGGATTTATAATTATTAGGCCTACAATACGAATTTGGCTAAATAATAATGACCGATGGAAGAAACTCGAGCGAGCACCTGCCTGGTGCTGCTTCTCTGGCAATGTGTGATTTGTTTTTAACAAGAAGCCGTGGCTTCGTTCCTTGTATGGCACGGGTTTAGAAGAGCGGCAAAACTTCGAACCAATTCGTGACGTTTGAAGCATTGAACGTCATCTATCACGTGGTTTCGTAATTTGATACAAGCTCCAAAACACTTTTTCGAAACTGTGCGTATTGGTTTTGCGACACAAGCATCGATGCATCAGTGCCATACGTCCCATCCCTACCGTGTACCGAACCCTGCCTACCAAGTAGCCTACCTGATTCAGCCTGCCGTCTGTCTGTGCCTTATCAAGACTCCACTGTGTACCGAACCTTGCCTGTCCATCCCCTGAGTCAGCCTGTCGATTTGGACTAATAAACATCTGCTACCTATCTACCTGCCTCCGCTGTCTGCATCTGGGTCCACCTCTGTGCGTGAGCCGTGATACACTCTGGATCTGCCATAACCAATCGCTAGCGTTCACCTTAGCCAACTCCTTCACCACTAACAGAGCTAGCTGGAAAATCACACTTTTCCCGAACCCTGTGGGGAGGAGGGCCACCAACAAAACTCAGCAAAGATTGTTCTTGCTCCGGCTTTAGCTTATGGATATTCGGCAGCGTTGCTGCAACGGAAGCCATTACTGAACTACAACACAAACTAGCGTACAACATCAATGTCATCGTTCTCGGCTACTCCCTTTGTTATCTGACTGTCCGGTAGAAAATCAACTTGAAATATCTGAAATACGTACCTAATGGCCAGACCTAGTACAGAAGCAAAATCAAAATTGAGCGGAAGTACGTAGGAGGGCAGAGCCAGGCTACGCCTGCCCAGCATCCGGGAGAAGAATCCCCCACGGAGTCCAGACACTGATGGCAGTGGCGACAGCCGATGACCGAGCCAGAGTTGTCGAAGAACAGTGACAAAGGCACCGGGTGGCGAGGTGGAGGGTCGCGCACTTTGATAGCATGGACAAACTAAACAGGGCGAGAAACGTATTTAAAGGCACGGCATCATTGTGATAGGCTGACAGCTATGAGGAAGATTTGGCACTGCTAATTGATAGACGAGAGCGCTCTTCATACTGAAACCCAGATGACAGCCAGGCATATAGAAAAGATGGAAAGTAGAGCATTCTTAGCGGGGGGAGTAAGTAGTGAAACATTATCGTGTATGCCCGAGTGCAGGGATCGGTCTTGCCTGACTGAACTTGCGCTAACCTTCGTAAGACATTTTAATTAAAGACTGGTGGATGGCTTTGATAACAATATCATCCTGTTTTCTGTAATTTCTCTTAAATTTAGAACAGAAAATCTCAAAGGACATAAGGGTTCCTGTATTTTCCAAAGGGTACATCACAGAGTTTATTTCTATGGAAAGTTCTCAGTGGTGCATTAAGGGCTTCAATTTGAGTCTTGGAAACCCGAGATCCTGTGAGCGCAATGTTGAACGTCCGGTCTTGCACAGTAGTGTCTCACCATGATCCGTTCTTCATAATAAAGTCGATGCAGTCTTTGAAGTAAGAAAAAATAAATGGAGAGCTAGTTTCCCCATTTTGGATTGGTTTCCAACAAAGCAAAATTCAGCAGAAAAAAACTATGAAATAGCTATTATTTTGAGCCACGTTTGAGAACAGAAACAAATTATGGAGGAAGATAATCTGGGATATTTTGGAATTAATCGACTAAAATCAGCCGGAACGAGCCAGATGCCAAAACAGATATGCAATACCACCAAGATCCATTGGGGCCTTTGCTTTGAGCCGAGGAGCAAGGGTGGGTGCTTGGCTTGTGCATACAATCTCCAGAAGACCATCTGCTTTGGCGGCTCAGTTGCAGTAGATCAGGTCAAACATTCAGGGCTGCTGCCCCCTTCATCACTCCAAGAAAGGGAGGGCGAGAGGAAGGGAGGGAAGGTGAGGAGGGGAGAGAATGAATGAGGGGAGGCCCTAGACAGCTACCACTGTTTAAGTCCTGTGTGCATGCCCACCTGCCTCCCTCTCCTCCACCACCCTCCTCTCATCCCTCCATTTCATCTTAAAAGATAGGCCCTCATTAGTGACCTCTCTGTGAAACATACAGCCTTCATAGATAACAGGGGGCAGCTTTAAAACATATTTGGACTCTGCTTATGTTCCCTATAGACTGCTGAGAAGGAAGTAGCCAGTGGCATGACAGGAAGTAACAGATGGGAGGTCCTGACCGTGATCCCCTGGATAAGGTCAGTCATGTGCTTCCTGACACAATAAGGTAATTACAGCGGGTGGAGCTTGTGGGACCTGCAGCAATGTGTCTTAGCCTATAGCCTATAAGTGTTCAAGAATCAGAAGCACTAACGCTTAAATGACCACAAAATCTTCAGGTAAATCTGTAATGTAAAACAAAAAAATGTAATCTGTCATTTAAAAAAGGATATAGCACTCTAAACTGCGAGCAGAGCAACCTACTTTTTAAACGCAAGCTGCGCCGTCTCACAGCTGCGTAATACTGTAGTGCGCCCTCTCTGGTCAAATAGGTAGGAGAGGAGAGTTTTCAAGGTTAGAAAGATAGGAGGAGACTGGCGTGTACCACATGACGGGGTAACTGTGGGTCAAACAGCTTCTGCTGATACTGTAATCGTTTATCAGTAGCATACAAATATGATTACGCGCATACATGTCAACCCTCTTATAGATCCCTAACTGAAAGCATTTATGTTGAAATTATATTAGGACGTTGACAATCTCTTATGCTAGTTGTCTAACACGTATATTAAAATTATTTTAATCCTTCATAGCACGAATCAGCATCAGGCATTAAACATTGAACTAAAATGTGATATGTCCAAGCAATTTTGCGAATTAGTACATTGGTAGAATTGTATTGAATATCTCCTAAAATAATGCCATTATAGATTAAAGCTGCAAGCGTAAGACACCGGTGAGCCCCCTCCCCCTCCCAGTAACCTTCCTCGGGAATCGCGTATCTCCTTCGACGTAAGCGCTTTAATTTCGGTGGTGTAGCCCGTTGCGCAGGGTAGCCAAGCCTACACGGTAAAATTACTGATGTCGTGAAGGATGCTGCTATAGGCTCATTCAATCCTAATTTACGGGGGAAGGGAACAATCTCTGCTCTCAATTGTACGCATTCCCGATAAAAAATAGTAGTCTGTGTTCACGCTGAACGTGAAACCGGCTCATTGGTATTATCACCCAGAGGCTCTCCGTTAAAGCTCCCTTGGTTGCCGGTGTGCCGCCGCAGTGGATGTTGCAGTTGTGAAGTTCCTTCGCCCGGCCTGTGTGCTGCGACAGCAGACTCAATGAGAAAGACATGCTTGCCTTCGTTCTGGTCTCTGGGTCAATCTGGATTCTGTTAGGTGAGTTTTACACTCGTTTGCCTGTTTTTGATTCTTGCTCATAAAGCTTGACTGTCAGGATAATCTTATTTCACCTGTCTTGGGAAAGCGAATAAATATAGCCTAATCAGTGACTTGCCTGTCTTCTATAACCCATCTTTCACTTAACTATCTACTTTCACGGCACGGCTAATTAATGCTATTGATAAAATAGAATGAGAGTGATATCTATTAGCATGTTACAGTCATTCGTTTATGGCCTTGTGTGAACAGGCCTAGTCCAAAAGTGGATATTATCTGCCTGCTAGGCCCGGTCTCATGCTGCAGCATACGGTTTAACCAACATGATGAATATGTCCTGATGAATACCGGAGAAGAACTGCTCAATATTTTCAAGTAATTTTCAATTGATTTTGTACAATACAGGAGGATGTGCACTACTTTGAGTAGACTGTAGGCGAGTGTATTAAAATGAGGAAATTCGTGGCACCCATGGTCTCAGGTTATAGCTCAAAACCTCTGAACGCAAGAATGTTAGCTATGGCACTGTCGCCTATTGTTACTTATGTAGAATTATAAACTAATTTTGGAATTACGTACAAATCAAAGACTGTAAGATGTGCATTGGGAACAGTTGTAGTTAATGTCACATGCCATGCTAAATATGCATCCTTTTTCTGTCGACCGGCTGTTGAGGTCGTATTAATCTAACCCAACACGGGAATTTAAACGCGCATCTGTCCACCTTTTTTAACCAACATCATGCTAGCCATTCAGCTACCAAAGTATCCCCAATGGATCGATTTGTTTATTAAATAGTATTTTAGATATGTTTATAACGGTTGCACATTTACCCTATATGGTTGCATACGATTAAATCCAGTTAGCAACGTGGCAGAATGGTTATCCATACATCACACATCCACTCCACAGTGGGGGGTTGTTCCAGTATGACGCGGGTCCTCACACGTTGCAGCAGGCATAGATGATTGGACGGAGCTGTCCACAGGACATGGGGTGCTGAAATTCTGCGGCCGGCCAGCTCGAGCGCATGTCGGACTCTTATTCCGGGTAACGTTCTTTGCAGAAGGCCTTTCCACCGAATGCTCCTTTTAGGGGCGTTTTCTGTCGTACGTTTTTATAACATTCTATTTACGGAATCGACACATCAGCCTGCTTATGATGAAGTGAGATAGGCAGGCAAGAACCATTCGTGCTAACTGTCTTCTCAAAGCTTTGACTCTAACCAAGTCCACTCGAGCGCTGAATGCAATGCCGCTCCTCGTATTGAATAATTTAGCTATAGTGACCATCTGATGATGTAGGCAGACTTGTAAATCTATTATTTCACTCTGTTAAATAATTTACCTGAAAGAGCGCTTGACATAGATAGCCTACATAAACATTCCGTTGGCCATGTGGTATTTAAACCTTTGTTTAGCGTATTGTATATAAACAGGATAATGATGGGGTTTTTGTTCCGTTTGAATAGGTTACCTGGGCTGTTCTGACTGAGTGAATACATTGAGGTGGGCTTTGGTTGATAATTATATGTATGTGTCATAGATGTGCAATTAGAATTCAACGAACATATGTAATAGTATTTAACTTGTAACTACAAAGTTATATAGTCGGAGAGAGAAAGAGAGGCAGAGAGAGAGTTAGGGAGAGAGACAGTGAGAGAGAGTGAGCTCTTTATACCCGGATATTGGGCTGCATTGGCAAATGTATAAAAGGGCTGAATAAGGGCTTCCTCCCTTCTATCTTTTCCACCCCTGTTTCTTTCCTTACTCACATTTTATATTTCTCATAGTCTAGTTGTATATCCCTCACTCCTCTGTTCCCACATATGATTTACATAAGTTTGTATTTACCATTGGTTGTGGGGAAGGCAGCTTTCATATTTATTGGTAAATTGGGAACTAGTCTAATGCTGTTTGCAGAGCTTGTTTGTTTGGGACGTGAGTGTTTGTTGTTAAAGCTAGCTTTGCATGTGTGTTTGCATGTGTGTGTTTGTTTGTGTGTTTCTGTTTGTATGAGTGTATAAGTGAGTGTATGCGTATGCATTTGTGTGTGTATGTGCATTTGAGGTTGTACATGTGCATCCTGAGGCCTATGTGTCATGTACTGAAGAATGACAATGCTAGCTTAGAGAGAGGAGAGGGAGGGAGAGAGCGCGGCTGGCTGGCAGGGGAAGGAGGGAGGGAGAGAGGCAGAGTGACTAGCTAGAGTGTCTGCTGAGGGTGGTGTGATACGGTGGCCAGCCAGGCACAAGCTAGGCTAAATCGCTTCTCTGTTCTTCTCGCTTGTCTAAGCGTAATCTTTCGGACGCAAGGGAGGGAGTAAGGTTGTAATCATAATTCTAAAGAGGGAAGTTGAAATATCTAGCCTGAGGATACAGACACCCAGCTCCTGCTCCCTTTCTTCCCGGGCGGCCTGTAAGTGTTTCCAACCCGTTAGCAGACGCTAGCATGTTGCGTCCTCGCCTAGTCACACAGCTGCTCATCCCCCTCAGCCCTGCTGTGGGAAGCAGGTCCACTTGGCTGGGGCTGTAAGAACATGCCTGGCTAGTCTTAGAGAATATCCCCTCACACCTGCCTCCTCTGCTCTGCTCTCCTCTCCTCTGCTCAGCTCAATTCCTTTCTACTCCACTCTGCTCCCCTACACTGCTCTGCTCTTCTCTTCTCTGCTCTCCTCCACTCTGCTCTTTTCTATTCTGCTTTGCTCTGCTTTGCTCTGCTTTGCTCTGCTTTGCTCTGCTTTGCTCTGCTTTGCTCTGCTTTGCTCTGCTTTGCTCTGCTTTGCTCTGCTTTGCTCTGCTTTGCTCTCCTCGTCAGTTTCTCTCTTTCGCTATTTTGCTCTATTATCTATTATACTCTTCTCAACTCATTGTCTCTTCTCAGCTCTCCTCCACTCCTTTTTCTCTTCTGTACACAAACATCATGAAAACATAGAGAAGAGGTGGGGTCAGTAGGGGAAGAAGAGACTGAACTGAGAGAAAAGAAAGAGGAGAGACAGAAGGAGAGAGATGGAGAGAGACAGAAGGAGCGAGCGAGAAAGGAGAGAGAGAAGAAAGAGAAGAGGGAAAGAGAAGGAGAGACAGAGAGGAGAGACTGAGATGACTTTAAATAGCTGTGGCAGAGCAGGGGGTTGGTTTAGCACGTCCGTCTCCGGGAGAGCAAGGCATAATCTCCCTCGCCGGCAGAGCCTAATTGCTGTTGACGCCCCGCAGATGGGGAGGGGGTTGGGCGGAGCCTGGATTTAAGCCTCTATGGGCACAGGAAGTAAACCCCCACCCCCTTCACTTGCCCTCGGTGTCTCTGGCCAATAGAAATCCTACGTACAGTATAACCCTTCATGTATCTAGCCTGTAGGAACCTTGCTTGTAAATGTGATATAGCCTAGGAGAGGTTGTCGTGGGTATCTGCAACTGTCCAGCCATTTGTCTCACCCTTGGAATGAGAATAACAGCAATGCCTCTCCAGGCGTGGCACAGCGCCAACATCTGTGGATTATGGCTTTGGTTCTACAAATTAAGAGCCCTGTCTGTTATTGGTCTGTCTGATGGCGGTTGCTGCTGTTGATGATGTGTGGTGCACTATGGGATATGATGGTCTTGGCAAGAAAGAGGCTATTAGCCCTCAGCTAGAGCTAGCTCTAAAGATAGCTGGTTCTGAGCTGTGTGTGTGTGTGTGTGTGTGTGTGTGTGTGTGTGTTTGTGTGTGTGTGTGTGTGTGTGTGTGTGTGTGTGTGTGTGTGGTGTGTGTGTGTGTGTGTGTGTGTGTGTGTGTGTGTGTGTGTGTGTGTGTGTGTGTGTGTGCGAGAGAGAGAGAGAGAGAGAGACAGAGAGAGTGAGAGAGCGGATATGTGTGTCCGGTTACTACAGGACATATAGTGTACAGTGTTCAGTTTCTGAGTGTGAACGAGAGAGAGAGATAGAGAGAGAAAAAAGAAATAAAAGAGGTAGTGTGTTTGTAAAAGAGAAAACATAAGAAGGGACGGAGTTCATGTTTGTTAAAGTGAGGAACTGAGAGAGAATGGGGGAAAAAAGAACAGACTGTCTTGGCTGAAAGGAAAACACACAAGTAATGTGATGATGAGCTTCCATAGTGGTAGGAGGGTGGAAAAGGGCTTCCACACACACATACACACACACACACACACATTACAGCACCCTGGAATGTACCATCACAAGTTGAGTGAGTGTATACCCACCTGTGGGCTGTGTTCCTTAGAAGAGCCAATATAATTTAAATGATTTATACACTTCCCACTAGTCAATGTGTGTGTACGTGTCTTGTATGTGTGTGAAGGTGGTGAGTGTGTGTATCTTGTGCGTGCAGTGGTGTCGCCTGCCATTTTGGCTAACCTTTTGAGTGTAGCTCTGAATATAATTTTTATACCTCGACAAAAAAAAACTGTTTGCATGTGAGTATTTGTAAAATGCTGTAACAGTCTTTCAAAATAAATGCAGTGTCTCTAACATGTCAGTAAACGTCTGTAGCTTAACTAACTGTCCGAGGTGGTGTGGGTCTGATGGTCTGCGACTAGAGAAGAAATGGCAGAATGCAGGCAAAGACGGGGTATTATAGGATTTTTCCAAAAGACAAAACTTTTGAAATTGCCTTTTTATGATATAATTGGATTTGGCACCTACAGTCATGATAACAACTTGTCTAGCATAATGTTTATATTAGCCTATATAAAACACAAAAAAACTCTCAAATTAATGTTAAATACGTTTTTTGCTCGAGCATTGTTTATTGATGTGAGTCAAGGTGCTATGTTTGGTTTGGGTTAAGCCCCGAATGTTAACATCTGGCTACACCCCTGTGTGTGTGTATGCGTGTGTTGGAGAGGGGGATGTTTGTGTGAAGGTGTGTGTGGGTACTGGTACACGGGTACTGTATTGTCCTGAATCCTGATGAGGTGGAAGAGGATTTCTCCTCTGCCTTGGCTATTGATGTTAAGGACAGCCTCTTTAACTCTCTCTCTCTCTCTCTCTCTCTCTCTCACTCTCTCTGTGTGTTTGTGTCTCGCGTCTGTTTGTCCCACACACACAGACACAGGCACACACTTAGCCTGAAAAGCCTTGTCAGTAGATAAAGACAGCTGCTATTTATAGTTAAGAAGAATAGTGCATGTTCCTTAGCCCCCCACCCCATGGAACCCTTTCACACACACACAGACACTACCTCATTCTCCATGGGACTCTCTCCTGAGTCCGCAGTATTACAGTAACACGTAAAAGTGTGAGCAGCCCAGACAGAAGTGTTCTTAACTGCTCATATCCTGGAGCATATCCTTTCTTTAATACTCTTTCTGATAAACGAAGGCTCTCACTCACAGACACACACTCATACACATGCTCTGGCAGTGGTGGCCAGGGCTGGAGTGGGACCTATTTTCAGCCCGGGAGTGAAATGACCAAAACCAGGCCATCCCCACCAGGGCCCGAGCCATATGTTGTAAACATTCGGTGCTTAGCCCAAACCTAGGACCTATTCAAAGTTTTGATATGAGCAGAAATCAAAACTTCACAGAAATGCGAGTGCGCATTGCGCGCGAGAGAGCGTAATTTCAGTGTAAAATAAAAAGAAATTGATCTTAATGTAATATAAACATTAAGTTGGACTCTTATTGTTATATTTGCCAGAAATTACAACCCAAATTTTTACCTGAAAGATTCGGGGCTTTTGAGAAAACATATTTTCCCACTCTTGCAGGAACCTAGATTTATGAAGTGACAGATCTTTCTTTTTTCACCTGGCTTTTTCAGTTCCTCCTGGCATATTTTTCCAATCCATTTTATTATTTTCGCCTCAGCTTAATCTTGCTAACTCCCTCCACAAAATTAAAGGATGGTTTAGGGTTGTCTCCATGGCAAAAACATGGTACACGCGCTTGTGTTTGAGAAAGAGAGCATGCGTGCTCTGACAACTGAAAACAGCACTTTTTAATGCACGGTATGATCATGCGCTTATTTAAATTAAAACCTAGTGTAGTGTAACACATATAGTTGTTATTATGTGTGCCTATTTGTGTGTTTGTTAGTGTGTGTGTGTGTGTGTGTTCATATGTGTCTGTGTGTGTGAGTGAAACAAAAAACTCTTGACTCTTCTCATTTATGTAGAAGAAGTGACTCTTCTCATTAATGTAAAAGAAGTGTCTGTTTATCTGGTGTTTGCTTCTCTGTATCCATTAACTATGAATACCTGGGGTTGTGCTTCTGATTGGTTGTTGTGGGTGGTACTGTGCATGAGTCTTTCCATAGGGATGAATGAGAAACATTCAAATATGCATGACCACAAGAAAACCTCCGTTATCAGGCCTAGATCTTCTGTGGTTTGAAGTTAACAAGCCAGGGCTGAGTATACTTTGAGTTTTTAACAGTCTGACCTTATTCTCTCTTCCTGTCTCTTTTAATATCTCCCCTTCTCTACTCTCACTTCCTGTCCCGCACCTCCTCTCTCTTTCACTCTGCATCCCTCTCCTCCACTTTCTGTCTACCGTTTCCTGCTTCTCTCTGTCTCACTCACTCATTTCCCCCCCCAGAGCTGAGTTCCACCCTGATGGAGAGGATGCAATCCCAGGACCTCCTCAGTACCCTGCGTCTGCCCGAGCTGGATGACCTGGGCCAGTTCTTCCGATCACTGCCCACCTCCACGTTGGTGGGCATCGGGGCTCTCACCGCTGTCCTCGCCTATTGGCTGGCCACGCGGCCCCGCCCCATCAACCCACCCTGCGACCTCGCCCACCAGTCAGAGGAAGTGCCAGTAAGCAAGTTGATGGGCGTGAGGAAGCGTCTTGCGGGATTATGGTATTTTGTGTGGGAATGTGATCCGCACACACACGTGTGCTCACAACCACACTAGGGTTTAGTTTCAGTATGCGTTTCCTCTGTTTGTGTGCTTCGTCTGGTTGTGAGCCATTTTTTTCACATGCTCAGATCCACACAGACTCATTTATTAAGAATCCTCACGGGAGAACGAGAGAGATCACTTTGAAGAAGTCTTAATCATGAGTGCATTTCCAGAACCAGAGCAGGAGAACAGTGCAGTGGATCAGCATATCTTACTCTGTCTAACAAGTTTTTTTCCCCTGCCTACCCAGTGTGAGGATGGGGGCCGCAGGTCCAAGTTGGGGGACAGCCCTAAGCTGCTGACACACTACCATGAGGACGCCAAGACCATGTACGAGGTCTTCCAGAGAGGCCTCCACATATCTGGTGGGTTCACACGCACACACACGCACACACACGTACACACACATATAGCCCCTGGGCTACAATCTGGCACATTTACATGTTGGAATGACTATGTTTATCAATGTGCATTGTCCTGAAATAATTAATTAAATAAATAAATAAATATACACATACATACACACATGCACACGCACACATACACTTGCACATGCACACATACACTTGCACATACAGGCACAAGCATCCACACACACATACAGACACACACACAAGCACACAGACACCCAGGAACTATACTTCGCTTGACAACTCAGCAGGAATGCTTCCTGTTTTCTAAGGAAAGAGACCTACCCAGGCTCCATGGCAACAGACAACGTAGGAGTATCGTTGTCTGAATGCCCTGGAGTACTGACTGGCTGACTGGCAGAATATTACATGCCATAACTGCTTGCTTGACTGCCTGAAAGACCATGTACAAGGTCCTCTAGAGAGGCCTCCACATATCTGGTGGGTTCACACACACACACGTACACACACGCACACGCATACTCACACACTCACACACACACACACACACACATACATACACACACAGGCACACACACACTTACACTTTTAATATTACAAGCCCTAACTGCCTGTTTGACTGCCTGAATGACTGACTGGCTGGGTGGCTGGCAAGGGTTGATCATCTGACTGGCTGCTAAGTTTAATGTCTCACTAACATCTGCATGTGTTGTTTTTTTTTACGCAGGTGATGGACCTTGTCTTGGTTCTCGGCTACCTAACCAGCCTTACCAGTGGTTGTCCTATAAAGAGGTGAGGTTCTTCGACCAATCCCCTCAGAGCATCTGTGCCTCTTCCAGTTTGTCAACCAATCCCCTCTCAGCATCTGTCCCTCTTCCTGCCTCAATCTGCTCAATCTCCCGGTTCCAGGTGACAAGCCGGGCAGAGCATCTCGGGTCGGGCCTGCTGTCCCAGGGTTGCAAGCCGAGCCCAGATCAGTTAATCGGTGTGTTTGCACAGAACAGACCAGAGGTGAGGCACACAGAGACAAGGATGCACGTATGGCAATGGCTTCCGATGATGACAGTAGAGCTGTATGTATTCTATTTTTTGAGATATGAACTGTATGTAGTTTTACAACATTATATCATACAGCAGGTATTCACAGGTGTTTCAGCATTTTTTAAGATTTAAGTATTTCTCTGTGGACCCATGTACATTTTTATGGTCCTTTTCCACTACACATTACCGGCTCGACTCTATACGCCTTTTCTGGGATTCCATCAGGTAAATCTGGTACCCACCTACCTGGTACTTTACATTTTTGTTAGCACCTTCGCCGTGGTTCCAAGCGAGCCAAAACCAAAAGGTCATGTGAAAACACTGCAGACTACTGATTGGTCAGAGAGAATCTTGACACCTTGATAGTGTCCTTAAATAGAGCCACTGTTTCATGAGGCGTCTCTTAGACGACCAAGCTACATTGAGGGGGGATAGAAGGGCAGTGGAAAACAAAGCACGAGTTGAGTTGAGTCTAGCCTGTACTATGTAGTGGTAAAGATCCATTAGACCCATGTAGACATGTATTATTGTAGTTTTTACATTGTTATGTGAGTCATTTACACTCTGGTTTGACCAATGACCTGTGACATGTACTTGCAGTGGATCATCTCTGAGCTGGCCTGCTACACCTACTCCATGGTAGTGGTGCCTCTGTACGACACACTGGGGCCAGACGCCATACGGTTCATCATCAACACTGGTATGACCAACACACACACTCACATATGCACACAGACACACAGACACACAAAGACACACAGACACACGAATATTGATTCCGATTTTGGCACTAACATGCATTATGGTAATTTTTGGTCATAATTATTCCACAGTTTTAGATATTATATTTTACAGTTGTAATGGTATGTGATTGAATACATAAATAGAGTTGCTGTGTGTTTTGCATTAAAGAATCAATCGGTGTGGAAATAATTTATTTTTCAACTCACACACACACCCACGCAACACAAACACCACACACACACACCCCAATTTTTTTTCCTGAATTTAGGGAAGAAATGTAATGCATTTAAATGGCTATTCAGTTTGAGCACATACGTGGACACAAACACGTGTGTCCCATTTGTATGTACAGCATGTGCCTAGCGTGCATATGATGTTCAGCCCGGCATCTTCACTCCGTTTCAGCTGACATCTCCACAGTGATCTGTGACAATGTGGCAAAGGCCCAGGTGCTTCTGGGTAACGTGGAGCGCCAGGAGACGGCGGGCCTGCAGAGGATCATCCTAATGGACCTCTTTGACGCCGCCCTGGTGGAGAGAGGGCAGGCCTGCAGTGTGCAGATACAGGCACTCAGAGACGTGGAGGTATAGAGGGCTGTCTGTTCTGGCCCCCTTTTCACTGCTCTTCACTTGTCTCTCACTCCCTTATAAATATGTATCTCTGTCTCTCTTCTGCACACACTTTTTCTCTCTCCATCTCTCTCTCTCTCATCTCTCTCATCTATTGGGGAAGTTTAATAGAATGGTGTCTTGCTTCAACACTAGAAGCGTCAAGCCATTTTCCCCTACTATAGCGCCATAAGGGGTCAAATTGTCCCATGAGTCAACAGACAGGGATGTTGTTACTGACACGTAATGGTCGCTAGATGCCGCTTCTTGCACTGAGCTAAAGGCAAGATCGTAAAATTAACTTGCCTTCGTCAATCTGTCATTAATATCCATGTTGTTAGGCTCTAATTATTTCATTAGAACGTTTTTCTAGCCCTTCAATCATTCAGCAAAATTACATGTATTCTAAAAGGACGTTACACAAGTTTGGGGTTAGACTGCAGTTGGTCTATAAATGCTCAGCCCGACATTATCAACATATTGTCGGCTGACAATGATCACTTCGTTGTCTCCAGTCAAAAGTAGTGTAGCCACCTGGCAAAGGGAGTTCTGGGTATAATTAAATTATAATTTTACACACACACACACACACAAACACACACATATATAGATAATCCATACATATTAGGAATATTAACACACTATATATCAAACTTTATATATCAAAACTTTGTCTGAATAACAGAAGACTCGTATATGGGAGCCCTTGCGGGGAAAAAGAGAAATTGCAGCCTTGGAATGCAGGAAATAAAAAAGTCAGAACGCGTACCTGGCAGCAATTTCATAGTAAACAGGAGTGAAATTACCTAAAATTAGATTTTCCCAGTCTGATTTTGAACATTATAAAATACTGTGTGATAAAACACAGATATCTAGGAAAAGTCAAGAAAACAGGGTCTTGGAATTTGCAAAGATACTTTTTTCCCCTTTTCACTGGACCCAAATGACCCCTGCTCTGTGATTTTAGTGTTATTAGATAGTATAATGATCTACTAACATCACATTGTTTTGCTGTGCTTTGTTTTCCTGTTGTGTATACTCCAGGCCTTGGGCAGAGAGAACCATAGAAAGCCTATGGTGAGTTTTACTTAATTATAAGATCAACCTATGAAACCAACCAATTAACCAATCAAGGAATCAATTAACCCACATATTAAACAATTACGCAATCAGTCAATCAATCCACAACACACATGGCAGAAGCACTGCACACACACTTAAGCTTGGTTAATACTTCTTCGGGCCTGCTTTCATAATGTCATGCCAGGGTGTGCGGAGACATGCTCAGCATTTATAGTTGTGTGGTCTTGTGTTGATAGATATCCATTATATTTTTCACTTGGCGGCGCTGTCACGTTGTACCGCAGATTAACCTCACAGAAGTAGTAATTGTAGTTGGTAAACAAAATAATAACTTATACAACTCCAAATTGTCAGTTACATATGCTGGTAACGGCAAACAAAAGTTTCTTGATTTCAGCCATGCCTCCAGTAAAATGTTGAAAACCCTCCCTTCCCTATCCAACCAATCATTGTGCTGTTTTGCGATTAACATACGCGTAGCTATGCTATTATATTTTAGCTTGTGCAAGTAGCCTGTGCGGTCTTGTGAGGCTCTCGTGGTGTCTGTGGACCCTACGCAGACGTGTTTGACATTGAAGTATGAATCAAGCTTAAGCATTGTGGCTCATGTACTTTTTGCAGATGCTCCTCCTGTTTGGATTTGTGCTTTAGAGACTAAAGGCTGTTGAAAGCATACAGAATCTCACACTGAGCTAATTATACTGGCTTTATACCCATTTAAGTCAAAACAAATATACACACTTTCTGAAGTTTATAGTGAGCCTGTGATAATACACTTACTGTAAGATTAAAGTTGACTTCACTTAACCCGAAACCTGAACTTCAAAAATCAACAAATACCATTTGAAGTCACCCAGTCACTCACTCAACCTATCAGTCAATGAGTTTTAAGAGTGTGCTGTTGAATGTTTTAACTATGATGTCATGTTTGTGCCCTCAGCCCCCCTCCCCAGATGACTTGTCTATTGTGTGTTTCACCAGTGGCACCACAGGTAAGAACCATTGAGAATTTGAGTTATTTGATTTATTTTATACAAATCCAGGAAAAACCCAGAAAATATAGCTACCACTCTGTCAACACCAAACTCCTTCCCCTTGTGGTAGAATGACAAATTTAGCAGAAAACGTCTGTGACTCAACCATCACATGACCTCAAGGGGTGGGAGGAATCTGATATTCTCCTTTGTTGTAAAGATTCACGCACACAGTGTGATGTACAAAGGCCGAATTATGCTACTCTGACTCCGTTTACGGATGGGCGGGCGGACGGATACGAACGGATACGATAGACTCTTTTTCGTTTATTGTTCTCCGTAGGCTGTGGGTGCTGAAAACAATGCACCGCCAGGATAGTAGGCGGCACAACGGTAATGATGTCGTTAGCGGACCAATGACAGCCAAGGGGTATCCATAACTATCCAAACAGTTCAGGAAATTCAGTACCACTACAGTTACTGTCATACGTCTATGAAGTTGACTATTCAAAAAAAAATATCCTTCACCTTTGTTGTTAGAACCTCGGTCTCACAGTCTGTGAATGTTGTTGTTGCGTGTTTAGCTATTTTAATTCAGACAAAGAAATTACGGTTTTAAGCATGTGAATATTTCTGTGCGTAGGTACAAGTTTTATCTGTACGCCATCTTCTGGTATGAAAGCTGCGCAATCTTTTATACATGAGGCCCCTGGGCAGTCTGTCATTCAGGGCCCTCCCAACGGTTTCCTGCAACATTTTTCCACAGTCACACATTCTGTTGTTCATTATCGATTTGTTCATTTTGAACGAATCTTTAATCTTGGAATAAACCAGAACCGCCCAAAAGGAGGTCGGCGACGTCAGAGGTCGGCACACACACACACACACACACACTATTCAGTAGTTACAAAATATATAACTAGCGCAGGGAATCAGCAGAACGCTCCCCAATCCCAACAAAATGGAGGGACTGCTTTACAATAATACTGCCCGCCAACTGCACACTTCGCACCCCAAAAACAACCGGCCTGCCACACTAGCTTGACACACAGTGATACCTTAAAACAAGATTGGGGCCTCTGCCTGGGTGACACGGCTCACACAGCCCAAACTAGGTTAACCATATAAGACCCTCCCCCGCCTGACATTAGGGCCGCGTAATGGTTTGGTTTCACTCCTCCCATACCCCACGCTGAGCTTATAGGCCTAAGGACAAACTAACATTACAACACATAACAGGTACACTGTTTCTTTAATACTACTTAGCAGGGCTGCGTTTCCCGATAACGATGGATCGTACGAGTTACGAGGGTTCTCTACGATCAAAATAAAGATCCATTGTTATTTCTTACGTGCGTTTCCCGAACATGCTCGTAAGGAGAACCATCGTACGTGTCTCTTAAGTTGCACTTAATAAGACGCTGTCCATTGTACTGAAATGTGATTCTTCTGACGTAATTTTAAGACTTTAACATTTAAACGTTAACCAAAATAATTGACAAATTACGGCACACAAAAAATATTTTCTGTCGCTACAGAAAACTTTACATTTATTATAGGCTACTTATTTTAGTACTTTTCAATGTACATTGTAGGATGCTACATGAAGACAAAGACAATAAGGTGAACGTGCAAACTATGCTGCATCTGAGTTTTACACCGGTGTCAGGACCCTGCAATCAGCGACACAGGATGCTGAATACCAATAGGAGGTCAAGTTGGAAATGAAGTGGGCTCATCTCCAAATTGAGGAGAGGAAGCTCTTGTTTGAAGAGATGAAGTTCACAAGGCCCTCCATTTCTGTGCCTATTCTTCTGCCCAACCAACAGGTATAGGCCTAGTGTCAAATGTAGGTTACCTTATAGCCTAAGCATACAATGTGTATTTTAATTAAGTAAAGGCTGAATTGTGTATTGTATTATTCAGTGTTGACTGTCCAATCCTTACATGTTTTTTCACCTTACATCCATGTGTGGAGCAGGAGCAGGGAGAACAAACTCTATAAAACAACTAGCCTATATTTCTCAAATGACTGGTGCCTTGGTTTTTAACTCTTCTTGGTACTCCACTTTCCATAGGCAAATATATGAGTCCTATATTTACTACTTATTGAACTAGGTTAAAAACCATGCATTTAAATGGTATCACTCATTGCATGTCCCAGCTAGCAGCAAGCATCTCAATCCAACATATTCAGTCTTAATTTCTAGTGTTGACTATATCTACAATATTGCAATAATAGGCCAACAGTTTGCAGTCTGATGATTCTCAAATATTGGCCACAAATGACATCGTGACAAATGACAAACACACAAGTAATGAATACCCTATGTCTTCAACATGGAATCATTGTTTCTGACATGAATAATCAACTCTACTTTAATTGATGGTTGATCAATTATACTCATTGAGTGTAAGATATGTCAGATGACATCATATCATAATGCTCCTGAACCACATAGAAGCAGACCTGCAGAGGCTAACAAGGAGGTCCTTTGCACTGACCCCTGCAACCCTATACTGGCAGTGTTAAGGTTCTATCCCACTGGCAGTTTGGAGGTTATTGTAGATGGACATGGGCTCTCCAAGGCCCCAGTGTCATGATCTGTGCAGGCTGTCACAACTGCATTACTTTGGCACATCCCAGACCACATCCAATTCCCCACAACCAGAGGGGACAAGTCCGAAGTGCAGGACTTAGGCTATCTTCAATGGTTTTTATGAGTTTTGTATGAGTTTTCACTCCCTGTCAGCCCCTTCACCCTGTGACTTCCCAGTCAACCCTGTGGGATCCTTTCTAAATTCAGCCCTAGGCTATTCTAATAAACATCTTCAATGTTCAACTGTTGTTGTGTTATTGCACTTGTAAAAGCGTTACGTTTTTGCATTTCTAGTTACTGTTGCACATTCCAACAGCCATATTTCAATGTAATAGTATTTTGAATAAGACTGACATGTGTTTGTTAGATCTACCTTCGTCTACAGCATCTGCGCCAAACTCACCAAATGAAATGATTTGGTGTAACCTAAATTTACTTAACAATGAACGGGTTTCTGATATTTTTTCGGCACTTGAACTTCTGTATGGTTCACTAACAAATATCCTAGTTCCAGCGTAACTGGTGTAAAAATAGAACCAAAATACGTCATCTTATCTTCTATCGGAACTAACTTTCAGCATTAGTCTGATGTAGTTTTTATGGTCAGCCGACGTGTGTCTCCACTGAGTCTCTGTGCTTACGTTGCACTTAGCGATCTACGACTGGTCTGGAGCTCTCGTTAATCTACGACGATTTTCAAGTGTCTCTTTAGCTACGATGGTTTCGGGAAACGGCCCGTACAACTAAGATCCATCGTACGATGGACTCTACGATCAACTTAGACTTACGATGCTTTCGGGAAACGCAGCCCTGGCCCGTTGGCAAGATCCTCCCCCAGGGTCTGAGCATTGTAGCACCGTCCTCTGGCGGCAAGGGACCGGTCAGTATGGTATGGAAACGATGAGCACTCACCAGCTGGCTGGAACGCTCCCATGTGAACAGTTGGCACTTCTACCCTACAACCCTTCTCTAGCACTATCTGGCCCTACTACCCCGATTCCTCCCCCTATCCTGTCTTCGCCTCTGGCCAGTCTAAGCAACTGCGAATGGCACCCGCCCCCCACATTAAAGATACATGCCAGTTTAAAACAGTTCATTAAATGGACCTGCGCGTCCACTCTAGACCGCTTCGATGCTTGCATTCCTCAGCTCCCGGCTTTGTCTTTACATGTTCCCATAATGTCTCGGACAGAGTTTGTAATCAGGTGCTGCTCCTCATTTTAATTGCAGCCTGGTCACCCACTTGCCTCCCCAATAGGATCCCCTCAATATGACCTGGGAATAGATTAGAGTGATTTGTTCATTTTCTAATGGTCGTGCATTGGGCTTAGTATAGGAAACAGAAAGTGTTATTATTATTAGCCACTCATGAGGCTGTGGTTAATGTGTCTCATTTTAACGTTAGCTTTAGACGTTAGCTTTAAACGTTAGCCACTGGAGCTGAAAACGACTGAGAGTGTTTGTTTGTGAGAGTGTAAAGTGGGTTAACACGTGTGACTAGTGTGTGTACTGTGTGTGTGTATTTGTTTGTATGAGAGAGTGTAAAGTGGGTTCTTAGTTCCTACATGACTGGCTGCATGCGTACTAAGCATCCTTGTTGGCCAAATACTGTAGCTGGTTTTGTCATTCACATAGCAATTACACTGAACTGACTTTGAATACCTTATTCTAAACAAATGGTTTTAGCATTAACATGCCTCCCGAGACTACTGCTTAGACTACTTCTGTTTTGATTGAAAAGAGACTAAAATACAATTTTCATTGACTTAAACTAGACTAAATGTCATCAGTTTTCGTCTACTAAAACTAGACGAAAATAGTCATGGCTAAGTCTGACTAAAATAAGACTAAAATGCTCAGACTTTTAGTCTCAAAGAGTATGAATGTGAGTAAAACTAATAAAAACTCAAATGACAGCTTGACACAAAGACAAAAACTAAAATTAAAACAGGCCGCCAAAAATAACACTACCTGCAAAGTTTTTTTGTATTTTTTGCAGGTGTCCTCTTTATAATTCAGTGATTGACGTTGTTTGAATTGACGGTGTTTGAATCAGCATTTATTTTATTTTTTTAAACAATCCCTATCTTTCATGTGCCTCCTCAGGCATCATGGTAATTTATCCCAGCCTCTTCACTCTGATTGCTCCCAGCCCCTTAAATCTAATTAGTCCTTTGGTCATCCCTCGCACCATACCCTTCACTAGTGCGTGCACTAGGAGGCTGTATCAGAGGCTGTATGATAACTTCAGTGAATTTAGTTTCGATAATGTGATTAACAAAGGCATTTAAAATTAAATAGAAGCTCTTAACGCACCGTAGTTTGTAGTAAGGAAAAGAGGGAAATTTTGTTTCGTTACTTAGAAGCGGATTTGCCTTTACTACCAAAATAGCCAGGTTAGTGCTGATTGCTGGCATAACATCTCTGCTTTCAAAGGGGTTTCTTTATGGATGAAATGCTGAACCGCTAACACACACTAATATGAGTACATCCCCAAATTAAAACACTCCCCCCAAATACGAGTCAAATAGGATGACTTGCTCACCTTCCCCCAATACAGAGACACACTCCCCCAAATGGGAAAAAAACATTACATTAACTCAAAACAACATTACATTAACTCAAAACAACATTACATTAACTCAAAATGGAAAGGGTTGGTGCAACACTTTCGTCGCTGAATGGATGTACAGTAACTAACAAGAAATAAGAAATTGATCGACAGAAGTACGAAATGACAGAGTTACGTGCACCAGGACAGTTGTTTGGCTATCGAAGCATGTAGCAAGTAATTATGCAAAAGTTTAAATTGCGTGTTAAACGTAAAAATCAATAGCCACTTAACCTAACTCTGTCGTAAATTTAACAAAATAACTTGAAAAAAGAGTCATTCATTTCACTTCAGATTCAAAGATCTTAGTCAGTAAAAAATCTGAATTTACCATCACTACTGTACACACTCATAGGCACATGGCAGAACAATGTCTAGACTGCTACCTGGTGGTCAGGAAGGATGTTACTATTATCAAAACCGTGAGCTCTCGTGTGTGTGCAGTATGTTTGTGTGATCTTGATCTAGTGTATGCACAATGATCTGCGTGTCCAATGCATAACAAGCATATCAGTACTGATGCTCAGTACTTCCCGTCTAAACAGGAAACCCAAAAGGAGTGATGCTGACACACGGGAACGTGGTTGCAGATTTCTCTGGCTTCCTCAAGGTCACAGATGTGAGTGATTATGGACCACTGAGTCTCTGAATACAAACATGCCATAGTGTCAGATGTCATGGATCCTTTGGTTTGTATTATTGAAAGGCTTAGTAGGTATTTTATTTGTTCAATTACATGGCGGGTCAGTTATGATTTAACACACACAAATCCAATGTACACACATGGTGTTACACTGAACCATCCACCTACATAATTTGTTTGTGATGAAGCTCAAGATCTGTCATGATGGGAAATGTTGCAGAACCTGTATGAGCATGTTGTCTTTCTCTCCCCCTCTTTTCTCTCCTTCCTCCGTCCTTCCTGCCAACAGAAAGTCATCTTTCCTAACCAGAATGATGTCTTAATCTCCTTCCTGCCCCTGGCTCACATGTTTGAGAGACTCATCGAGGTACATGTCAGCAACCAACCCACAGTGAACTATGGGTGTCTAGGAATGTGTGTGTGGGTGTGTATGTGTGTGTGTGTGGGTGGGTAGGTATGTTTATATTTATGTGTGCTTGTCTTCCTCAGCTCTGCCTTTGGGCGGGGATTCCTGCTTACACAGGAACCCCCGCCCTTCCTTTTGTTCGTCCCTTGCCAACTACCCCCAGCTCCCACAGTTTTCAGATAATCTGTGTCTCAGTCATTAGGCATTTCCTGTAATCATTGCCACCTTATTTAGGCCACCATTAAAACCGCTGCAATGATGGATTGTTTCATTTGCAGACTAAAAACTGTGAATTGTTCTAAAAAAGAAAGCATGTGGACTGTCAACAGCATGCGATTGCAGGGCCACAGAATATTCTACAGAGCTAGCTGTAATCTGAACACATACACTGAGCTGTGATGGTTATAGGGGTGTATAACACCAAGCTCTATGTGACTATAACTATAACTCAGTGTGCATGATATAATCTGTACCTTTACAATAACATACCTGGCAGGGGCTCAGCTACCGAACAAGGAAATAGGTGGGGCTTGAACTTGTCTGTCATCGTCACAAGGTTTCTATTACACATACACACACATATACACAGCAAAAAAACAGAGAGTATACCAAACAACAAGCTTTGATTTGAAACCACGTGACTGCGATCTTGCCAATGCGAACACACCCGTGTCCTCTTGTCACGCAAACATTGAGGGCTAAAATTACCTTGGTTTGAAGTTGACTGGTCGCTCTAAAATATTCAAAGAGATGGAATTGGGCCAACAGTTTCCAACTTGTCCTCAAATGCCTCCTGTGTGTGTACATGAAAGCTTTCCCTTTTCCTTTCTTCCACTCATATTGTTAATGCACACTCAATGCACACCCAGGGCCTCATGTACTAAGGCCCAAATTTTGCGCCCACTTCAGCCGTATTTGTTACGCAACGTGCGCGTAAAAGCATGGCGAGGTATGTACAAACATCAAGGGGGGAAGTGGGAGTTTCCCATAAAGAGATGGGAGGGGATGCGTAAAGTGCCTAATGATGGCTGCGTCCCAATACTCCCACTTCACCCTAGCACTTCACACTTCACACTCCGTTTGCGCGTTCGCGTGAAGTGAAGTGGTGTCCCAATTCTCTTCGAACGAAGGGGAAGTGTTGTTCAACCCTTCAAACAATCCCATTCAAACGGAGTGCGATCAGAGTCACACTACGGCTGAAGGGAAATATTACATTTCCCAGGATGCCTTGCGAACACCTTGGTAACCGGCTGACTCCAAAAATAAGTTTACAAATGTTGTATATCTTCGCAAATAACTATTAAAAAAAATGTGAAACACATCGGGATATCTAGCTGATCATTATGCAAAATAATATTCCTTACAGTTGAGTAGAATACGATTGTTAGAAAAAGATCGCTATTTCACAAATGAACGTCTGTCTATGCAACTGAGAGTAGCCGAGTAACGTTAACGTTAGCTAACGTTAGGATGTAAAAAACGCAATTTTATTATGACAGGTGGGTAAATATGTTTGCCAAAACCTGAAGACTTGACGTGTGTTCAAATTCGCAAACATAGGAACACTGTTTGCCTTGAGTTTTTGGCAAACGTAGCTAGCCTACAGTGGAGCTGGCAATGAGCTACTAATGACGCAATGACGCTAAGAGTGGTGTCCCATTTCTTAGGTAAAGATTTCAATCACTTCACACTTCACACTCCGTTGTGAAGGGGCATACCCCAGTGAACGAAGTGTGAAGTGCTAGGGTGAAGTGGGAGTATTGGGACGCAGCCCCTAAGTATTCAGCGGTAGCCTATGTACAAAAACTGCTGGTGAAAGCGCGTCTCTATTTTGAGGTGAAAATTCTGCGCCTCTTAAAAGCAGATGTAAACCAGAATGCGTGTTTCCTCGCATATGCCTCCTGGTGAAATGGCAGCAGTAATCCAAGCAAAACAAAAACATAGGCCAAGGAGACGAGCTGAAAGGATTTTTGCCACAAGGATCACACTTTTTCAGTTGAGCGAACACAAAATCATTACGCGTTACAAATTAAGCAACCATGCAATATTAGCCTACAGTTACTGGAATTTGTCATTTCGGTCTTTGTGAGCTGGAGCTAAGGCATTGTAGAAAACTGTCAGAATGTGGTAGACAGTCCGATCAAGAAGCAGATACATGTGAATTTACGAAAATCAATACTGTAATATCATACGTGCAATGCCTATACGTTGTTCTTTTTGCTCCGTGTTTTTAGTTTGACTGAGCTTGTGTTGGATTAAAGAAACTGTAAACTTGAATATCCTATCTGGCTCCGTCGTTGTTCTAGCTCGGCAAAGCAAGCTAAATTAAGCATAGCCTATACCTATGTTACTATTATAATGATGATGAGTGTTACTTACTATTACTAGCTTAATGTTAATGCCATCGTTGTGGTGTTAACTGACATCAAGTTCTAACAATATAACAACCATAACAATATTGTGTTTATCAGACATGATTTATTCATCTTCGTCTTTGCTCCAGAATAACATGTTACGATATTATAACTAGCGTTATATTAGGCTATAATTAGCCTACTTTGTCATGCAATGAGAATAATCGCGTTCATTAGCCTACAAAATTGTTACATATGCTTTAAAATAACGGAAATAAACTCTACAAACAACCGTCATGTATATGTGCAAGCATTTGTAAAACGTGCTACAATTAAGGCAGGCAATTTTAGATTACCAAGTCCTTTCTCCTTGTTCTCATTCAGCTCAGGTAAATCAGCGACTTGCTGAAGTTCCCTTGTGTGCTCGTCCCCTGTTAGTATCCGCGAACACGTTTCGAGGCAACTTTTCTTGACGTAGGCAAATAATATATGGTGTGAACCCATCGTAATGCTGTAAAATCACTCAGAGAAATAACGTTGCTGATGTGCATCTGGATACAGGTTTGAAAAATATTGTTAACGTATTAATCGCACGAAAAAAACGCGTCCAGTGTGCAAAGGCCTTAATGCCTTACATTTTCAACCTTATCCTATAGCATTCAACGACACGGAAAGTTAGATTATTGTCTAAAGTAGTAGCTACTTGAATAGTTGTGAATGTTCAGTAATTTTATGCCAAAATGTGGGTCAACCTTACCTCACAAAAAGTGCAACAAAAAACAAACTTAACTGATTTTGTGTCCTCAAAGGCCACCAAACAAGATGCTCCTCCTATTTGGCAAATTAAGATCTCCATTTGACATTTAGTAAAGTTTTGTTTTTCTCCTCCAGTTTTTTAGTTGTCTGCAATTTCTCATTAAGAACCATTCATTGTTTACAATGGGTTAATTTAGAAGTTTATTGAGAAACTTGACAAAATATGGGCATTTCAACAGCCATGTAAGGTAAAATATGTCTGTAGACAAGGACTCGTTCAGGTGACCCCAGAACTGGTCAGGCGGATGCCACTGAACCCCAAATAACTTCCTTCAACACACCATTGAATAGTACACAGATCTCAAGAGTCATTGGTCCATCCTTACAATCACAATACAGACACACAGCTGTCCCATGGCCCTTATGTCATTGGCTCACTCCACGTTGAAAAGTACAATCTTTCAATACAATCAGCCTAATCAATGATATTTCTAACAGACCTTGAACCAGGGGCGTAGCCAGAAGAATATTTTTGGGTAGGCCTAGAAAAATATGGATATGCATCGTTTCAGGGTTTTTTAGGGGTGTAACAATATATTGCATATATTGCAAATATACAAACATTTTACAATATGTATCGTAGAGCTATGGCAATATTTTTACAATATGACGTCCGTCCTATTGGTTGAGCTACCAGCACGCAAGCTACTCTGCACCTGCGTCATGCGTGCATTCACTGCATTCACAGAAATCGCTTGAATTGAGTTCACTAAATTGTATGTTCAACAACTAAAATTATAGAAAAAATGGTATGCTTTGGAAATAAATCTGTTAATTGAATTTCAGTTTCATTTAAAATTGTGTTCAAAATATCGTGATATGTATTGTATCGTGATACGTATTGTATCATGAGCTGAGTGTATCGTTACACTCCTAGTTTTTTTTACTTATTTACTTTGCGATGTGCATACTTTTTCGAAGATATTTTGGTTTTTGGGTAGGCCTCAGAACAAATTGGGTAGGCCTACCCGTGGCTACGCCTCTGCCTTGAACAAAGAATCCTATCAGGGTTATTAATTTTTACACATTCTTGCATGACCAAGAGTTTTTCTCCTTTCTCCTTAGTTCTTGTAGCCACAAAGAGTCGTTGTGGCTGCCTGTGTCTCTGTGTTTTGTGTGTGTTGACCGTTACTGTTTTTTTCCATTGTGTGTGTGTAGTCGGTGGTGTACTGTCACGGTGGCAGGATAGGGTTTTTCCAGGGTGATATCCGCCTGCTGTCAGAGGACATGAAGGCCTTGCGTCCCACCATCTTCCCTGTGGTGCCTCGTCTCCTCAACCGCATGTATGACAAGGTTAGAGTCAGTGCTACCAACACACGTATGTGTGTATACATGCATGTCTGTCTGTGTAACAAAAACCCCCTGTCCTACCACTGTTGGTATATGTATATATTATTTACATACATGTATATACATACCGTATACTGACAAATGGAGAGAGTTTTTTTTACATGTTTATTTCAATGTGACTGTTTCTAGGGCTGTGTGTGTATTTCTGTGTTCCCAGATCTTTAGCCAGGCCAACACCCCTGTGAAGCGTTGGTTGCTCAACTTTGCTGCCAGGAGAAAAGGGGCGGAGGTCAGCGCAGGGGTCATTCGCAGTGACAGCCTATGGGATAAGATCTTCTTCAGTAAGATACAGGTAGACCGTCTCCTCTTCTTCTCCTTCCTCCTCTACATTTATCCTTGTCCTCCATCTATCGCCTCCCTTCTTGTCCTCCTACACATCTCTCCTTCTCACCTCCCTTCTCTTGTTTTCCTCTTCCTCCTCCCCTCCTCCCCCATAGTTTGTCTTTGGGTCATAGTGATCGCTATCTCTCCTATAGTTGTTTTCTGTGTGCTCCTGAAAATATTTCCACACAGCAAATGTGTGGGTTATTTTAGCTGACCTCCAGTAAGCCCTAACCCTGTGTGTTTCCAGGCCAGTCTGGGAGGCAGGCTGAGGATGATCATTACTGGGGCCGCCCCTGCCTCTCCAACTGTGCTGGGATTCCTTCGAGCTGCGCTGGGATGTCAGGTGAGCGAAATACACATAGAATGCGTACACACATACAGATGCATACACATGCTTAGCATAGATCAAGAGAAAGTATTACACACTTAAAGTGTGTGACGTCTTGTATACCTTGTGTATATGTGTGTATATTTATGCTTGTGTGTGTAGGTATACGAGGCATACGGACAGACAGAATGCACAGCTGGATGCACGTTCACCACACCTGGAGACTGGACCTCAGGTAACTGGCTGTACATGTATGTTGCTGGTCATGTATGTTGAGACACGAGAAGTACAAGCAAAGGACACGTAGCACACCCTCTATGGCTTTGAACCCGTAACCAATGGTGCCAGTCACCACTTGTTTTTCTTCAGATCAGTCTCTAACTGACACTGTAGTTATTATACAGGCTAATAGGGCTGGTATGACGTGTCAAACACTAACTGGTTCATGATGTGTGTGGTAAAGACTGATATGACTGTTATCTACATTATCTTCACACTGGATGACTGGAGAATGTCTCAGACACATAGGTCATACCTGCCACTTTATATTGTATCATAGAACTACAGTTGTAGATCAGCAGTGTTATTGAGGTATAGTTTTATAGATCAGTAGTGTTATTGAGCTATGGTTTTACAGTAAATAGTTTCAGTATAAAATGGTTTAGTTACACAGTTATGCAAGCTGATAGCACTAGCCAGGAACTATAGGGTTATTGTAGGTACAGCTATGATTGTAGGTCACCTTTGTAGCTCTGGTGCATTAGTGAATGCGGGGGAGGACCCCCTTCTCTACTCATTCTGACAGATAATATCATTTCAATCAGGAGAGACCTGGGATGAGTGAAGGATGTTTATTACAGAATGATAAATGTAATGGACATAGGAACGGAGGAAAGTAGAGCGTTCTTAGCGGGGGGAGTGAGTAGTGGACATTATCGAGTACGCCGGAGTGCAGGGATCACTCTTGCCTGACTGAACTTGCGCTAAGCTTCATAACTGTCTGCTTCCTCAGCTCACAGACTTTGCTCCTCACCACCATAAATGGACGTCCAGATTACATATTTAGATATTTTCATTGTATAATTCGCACTCTGCCTATAAGGTTCTGCATTTTTCTGTTAGAACCTGGAGATACACACACACACACACACAAAGGCTCACATATAAGCAGACATAAACACACACACAGCTCAGTGAATAAATAGATTAATGTAACTGGATGTGTATTTACTGTAGACTGATGGATTATAAGAAATCAGCTGTTTGAGGTACAGTAATGTCATAGAAATATAACATTGTGATAGTGCCCTCTGCTGTTAAATAGCAGTATTTAATCAAAGAACAGAGTTGCTACTGCTGATTTATCTGTGTGTTTGTTTTTATGATGTTGACCTGCAGGTCACGTGGGTGCTCCATTGCCATGCAACCTGATCAAGCTGGTGGATGTAGCAGATAAGAACTACTTTGCTGTGAAGGGGGAAGGAGAGGTGAAGGACTATATATAGTCTCTCCCAAGATTTTCTCTCTACTATATCCACTCCTTCCCTAACAGGCTCATCAACTATCTCCAAGAGTCTCACACATACTGAGACAATCTCCCTACCTCTCCCTCCAGGTGTGTGTGAAGGGACCTAATGTATTTAAGGGCTACCTCAAAGACCCAGAGAAGACAGCAGAGACCCTGGATTCTGAGGGCTGGCTCCACACTGGGGACATTGGGAAGTGGCTACCTGTATGTACCAGCCCTCACCTCTCATCTCTTCCTCTCCACTTCCCTCCCATCCTATTTACTCTCCTTTCCTCTGCTCTCTCCACTTTCCTCAATTTTCTCTTCTCCTCAAATCTCTTTTCCTCTCCATGCCTCCCACTCTTCTCTCCCTAAATAAAATGATTTTCTTAATGATATTCTGAGATTGTTTAATAAGCCTAACCTCCTCCTCCTCTTCAGAATGGCACGCTGAAAATAATTGACAGGAAGAAACACATCTTCAAGCTAGCTCAGGGAGAGTACATCTCCCCAGAGAAGATCGAGAACATCTATATCAGGAGTGAGCCCGTGTCCCAGCTTTATGTCCATGGAGACAGTCTACAGGTGTGACTCAAAACTGCAATCCCAGTTCCATTGGTGCACATTAAAGGGGCACTTTGACTAATAAAATGACATGCTAAAACTTGTTTTTCACCATAAATCTACCATGCATTTGGTATTGTTGTTTGCTGGGTGGGAAAGTGATAGCAATACTTTAGCTAGTTCCCTAACCCAAAAGGAGAAGGATGATTATCCCTGACGGTATCCCCCTCCCCCCATAGTCCTGTTTGGTTGGCATTGTGGTTCCTGACCCGGAGGTCATGCCAGGCTGGGCAAAGAAGAAGGGCATGGATGGCAGCTACAGGGATCTCTGTAAAAATACAGTAGGTGCAGTACTCGTACACAAAAAAGCAAATGCATTCAAATTGTGTCTTGAGTGCTGTTGAGTCACAGTGTGTGTCTGTGTTTCTGTGTGTGTGTATAGGAACTGAAGAAGGCCATCATGGAAGACTTGCAAAGACTTGGCAAGGCCAGTGGACTCCACTCCTTTGAACAGGTGGCTTATAGGAATTGTAGGATCAAAATCAAAATATCAAAATCAGTGATAAGACTTTTTCAGCATCACTAAATGACTTGAATGAAAACATGATTGAAGCTCAGTATAATTAACTTGGTTCAGTAAAGGTTGCATAAAGACCTAACGCTTGCTGTGTAAAGTGTCTAATATTTTATTTCTGTGTACTTGCCCAGGTGAAAGACATCTACGTTCATAGTGAGATGTTCTCCATACAGAATGGCTTGCTGACCCCAACGCTGAAGGCCAAGCGGCCAGAGCTGAAAGAGTTCTTCAAGGAGAAGATTGAAGTTCTTTACAACAACATCTCCATGTGAATGACTCCTACAAATCCAATCAAATGCCCAGTTCCCAGTCTACAGGTCAACAATCATCACTTGTCCCTTCCTCACTCTTCCCATAACCGCACATCACCACACCCACACACTTGACAATCCTACCAATTGAACAGGCTCTAACAACCAACCAATCAGCCATCCACCCGAGACTCCAACCAAATGAATTGAGTCAACCTGCTGTTAACATGTGACAGCAGCTCAACCACAGAAACAAAAGTGCAGTATCGGTGAAGTTTACTGACATTGTACCACCAGTTGTATCCCCGGTCTTCTCTCTCACAAGACACACGTTGTACGCACCTGACGTGTCCTTCTCTAGATATGAATACATCGACACTGCAGCAACAGTCTGCATGCTCCCTTTTGTTCTGTGTGTGGTCTACTGTCGCCTTGATCACAATACCTTCACTGACACGATTCCTGAGGATTCTCCAAGTTGCACCCCAAGAGTTTGCCAGTTCAACACAGAAAATAGAATAAAAATAGAGATAAAAGAAGCAAACATGGACTCAGGGCACTGCATGCTGTTCGCCCTGACAAGGCTGTTGCTGTCATGACCTTGAGATGTGTCCAGCCAGTCTGTCAGCCAGCCCAGTCAGTATACAAGATATATTGCAAGGCTTACCTCTCGCGTAGCCTGCAATGAACTCCACATTCTGACAGAGGAGGAAACAAACAACTAACGGACTTGGAAATAAGTTAGAAGAAAAAAACGTGGGTTTACGTAGAGAAATGGTCTAGGCTTTTTGAGTTAAGTACAGTCCCGAAGTATAACAATGTTGATGTACATATGAGGACAGCTAAGTATAAGCATATTTAAGCGATGGTTTGAATGACATTTCTTGACATTTTGCGTGTAGTGAGATGAATTGTACTCTTTATTTATTTATTTAATCTGCTGTAAAATGGTACCAGCGCCATATCGTTGTATTGTATGAGTGCAGCAATAGGGATAGGGAAGGGGGATGGGGAAAGATAAATAAAAACACTATGGAATGGATTTAATCTTTTCTTTATTCTCGTGTCAGGGCTCTGAAGTGTCATGCATTGAGCGTGACAGTCACTAATTTCTGTCTTTTGTCAAGCACTCCCGCCACACATTGTATTTCTAACGCGGGAAAACTATAATATATTTAATATGCCGCCCAACCAAAATGTCTCTGGCAGCGCAGCGCTCACTATGGAACCGACAGGAACCAAGCGTACGTGTCTCCCCTGGAGGTCTTCAGTGCGTATCCACTGCAGCGACGCGATGTGAGTGACATGTTTTCCATTCATTTTCTATGGAGCCAGGCGAATCACTTGTGTGATGTAGGCCTATTCATTTGATTCACCTGACGTCACTGTAGCTTTGCGCCGCCATCTTTTGTACCAACTCAGCTGTAGAAATGCCTGCAATATGTTGTTGCAGTTGGCTGCAACAACAGCCGAAAGAGTAACCCGGACTGGTATTTCATTCGATACCTAAATACTAATTATCCTACTATTGTTATAATGGATAGCATAATAATAGTTGGAGTCGTAGATCTTATGTAAACCTTCTATAGGGCTTGTTCGTTCCCTTCATGTCCGACACATCTCCGTCTTTTCTGGATTTTTTTTTGTAGGGCAAGTGGATGAGAAATGTACTTGCCTTACTGGACAAGTTATACCTCAAACATAATAAAATGCCATGTTACTTAACGTTGTGTGCAGTACCTCTCATTACGTCTATTTAAGCGATTTTAAAGTTGCTAGTGCTAGCTTTTCCCCTCCGTTTCGGTGAAGTTAGCTAATCATTTAATCTCGGTAAATTCTGCTCCAAAAAGGTCGAGCTTTTAAGAGAGAACGCGATTCCCCATTGATCTGTCGCATCAGAATTTTGATTTGGGTCACGAAAGTCTTTAGCGTTACATTTTAGTGAGAATGCGTCGACCGCATTGTAGTAGGCGGAACGCCGGCAGCCATGCCTTGGTTCCCCGGCGTTACGTTAGTTCCACTGTTTTGACGTTAGCCTCAGTCAGACTCGGACGCTCACTGGCAGTGTTCACAATGTTGTGTTTTACTCCATCCTCCACCAAAAACGTCAGGGAGGACTGCTTTATGTAGATACGGGCCTGCCGAAGATAGCCAGAATAATGGATTTCTTTAACCGAGCCCGTTTCATTCGTCAGTTGCCTGAGAAAGCGACCTCCGTTAGCCAGGCTAGTTTTGCCCGTTTACTAGGTCAGGCGATTTAACGCTACAGTAGCTAAAGGTTTCGGTCAAGTTACTTGTGCATGGAACGTAGCTACGTGCCTCAAAAAGTTAATGTCCCTGCATCTGACATTAAAGAACATTGTCAATATGAATGACAGCCAGCCGTGAGCATATTGATATTAAGCATCCGTAGGCTACTCCTGAAAGCCTTCAAGCTATCCCCACTGTATGGTGAGGGGTTAGCTATGCACAAGATAAATGTTTATAGTCTAGCTCTGTTGTGTAAAGCCATCGGGCAGAAGGGACCAAAGAAAACTGGGGGTAACAAATAAGGATCGGAGCCTAAAACATATCTATAACATATACAACGACATCTCTGTCTCTTTCTCATTGAAATCGGCAGTTTGGGCGGCCGTATTGGGCGAGATTGGTATGAAACATGGTAGTAAATATGGCCGTGTACTGTTTGGAAGTGACGTAGGTGGCATCTATGAATTGTGGGTAGCGACTAGCCTGGCTCTGCCCACCTACTGAAGGACTAAGATTCTTTGTGTCTATTCCAATAAGTAATGATGCATCCAATGACACAAGTCTGTGTTCTAGAAAGAGTGGTCTGGAGTCGAAGAGGTCCGATAATATCAGCTTTAATGCAGCAGTTGGAAATCAACAAGTACAGAGCTCTGGGGTTGTCTACGTTTCCCTAACCGCAACAATGTTAGGGCTTGGTTCACGAAGTCCAACTGGCTATCTGTCCCTGCCCCAGGATATATTATAGGCTACAATGCCGTCATACAAAATTATCAAAAGAGGGTTGAGCTTTCTCATGCGGGAGTTGTTCTTGCTGGCGCGCCCCACGCTCCGGTGCCATCCCAGCCCGGCTTCAAGGTTGCTCCTGGCTCCTGAAATGAAGAGATTAGGGCACACAGTACAGCCTGTTCCCCACTCCCTAAATGAGACTATGTTTAGGCCTAAGCAAACTTCTAAGTTAAAACATAAAACATTACTTTAATAAGCACAATGTATAATGTTAATAAGCACAATGTATTCTTTAAGACATGCATCCTTTATAAAGTAGTACGAACATTGTTCTTGTGCTATGATGCATTCAGTGATTAAGAAGCCACAAATATTGATAACTTGAACTAGCCTATAGATAATGATAGCCCTTGATATAATTGGTGCTACACAGATGTCTGGAATTATAGAAAATGCTGTGCCCGTGATACAGTTGGTGATGACAGATCATATATTGTGCTGTAAGTATTGTATATCCTTTAATACGTACTTCCGCTCAATGTTGATTTCGCTTCTGTACTAGGTCTGGATCTTCGGTATGCATTCCAGATCTTGGAAATAGATTTTCTATTTGGCCCAATCAGCGAACAGAGGGAGTGGCTGAGAACGATAACGTTGATGTCGTGCGCTAGTTTGTGTTGTAGTTCCGTAATGGCGGCGGAGAAAGATGCGAGCGAAGCCATTCGGTCCGTTGTGGCAACACTGCCGAATATCCAGAAACTAAAGCCGGAGCAAGAACAAGTGTTGCTGAGTTTTCTTGGTGTCAATGATGTTGTGGCCCTTCTCCCCACGGGGTTCGGGAAAAGGTTGATTTTCCAGCTACGGCAGCTAGCTCCGTTACAGTAGTGGTGCAGGAGTTGGCTAAAGCGAACGCTAGCTATTGGTTATGGCAGATCAGAGTGGCTCTGGGCAGATCCAATAGTTTTAAACTTCAACAGAGTACCCGCCTACAAGGAAGTCAACGTTTGTCAATGGAGCGGAGCCAGACCCTCTGTACAAATGTAATATGTACGAGAGTCTAGTTAGGACCAGGCTAGGTAGCGATGCGACCGAGTTGGGATTTTCTCAACTTTATGCAAATGAGGATCGATTTTCACTAGCGATGGCCAATGGGAGTGCTTTCTTCTATCACGTAACATAGCACCATGATGAACTTCTAGCTTTTCTAGAATTTCCAGGTTTCAAGATGGAGGATAAACTAATAGTTTGTGTGGCTGCAGTGCTTACCCAGTGCTGTAGGCCTACGACACAAGGTTGCCAAAGTTGTTGGTGCACCTGTCGGGTTTTTTGCACTTTCAAATTCAGTCTTGTCACATTAGCTACGTAAATTCATTCTGTGGTAACTAGTTAACGTGGTCACTACTACGTTGGTTATATGGCTATATATTTAATTTGGTCTGCTACTTTTACCAGCCCTCTTTCTTGGATTTTGCAGACTTTGAGGTGTAGGCCTACCCCTAGCTAACCTGGCTGTGACAGTGACTCCCACTAGTAGCCTATCGACAGATTAGCAGAGACTTCGAGTATCAAACAAAACGTTTTTACACGTCCAATTCCGTGTACGTCCATTAAACAGTTTTGTATTTTGTATACAAGTTGTTTTTTGATCGATGTTGCGAGTACGTAAACCCAAGTCTTCACACTTTGCCATGACAACTAGCTACAACAGTGACTTTAGAGAACTACAATTCTACATTAATCTGTTTGATACGCCCCCGAGCGTGATGAACTGTGGGAAGGCAAGCGATTCGCGTAGCTGCAGTGGACACGCACTGTTCGAGCCCATAGTCCAGTGGTTCTCAAACCGGTCCTCAGGGACCACCTGTCCTGCATG